>VRLP01008628.1:0-15945 GCA_009660295.1 Lophius piscatorius
GCTTCCCATCTCCACCAGGATTGATTATAAGATCTCTCTCCTCACTCACCAGTGCATCCATGGTAACGCACCCCCCTACCTAAAAGAACTACTCACCCCACTGGCCTCGACACGATCCCTCCGTTCTACCCAGTCATACCGCCTCCTCCTTCCCCGGACTAAGCTCAGCACCATGGGTGATCGGGCCTTCTGTTCTGTGCTGCCCCTCGTCTGTGGAATGCCCTCCCTGACCATCTCAGGGCTCCACAGACGACTGACACATTTAAAAAAGGACTTAAAACTTTCCTTTTTAGCAGAACCTATAACTTTAATTAACATTGCTGCTTTTTGGTCAGGCTTTTATATAGTTATTTTTTTATTTTTATTATTGATGCTTTTATCTGCTTTTGCTTTGTAGCACTTTGAGATTTGATCCAAATGTAAAGTGCATTATAAATTAAATGTATTATTATTATTATTATACTCCCACCATGTGGCTTGTTTAGTTGCTACACCTCAGTAATGACAACACAATCACTGCTTTATGAGAAACCCTTTAGTACATTTACTTATTCTTGTATTTTTATGATAACTACGATGCAGTCACAATCATTATAAATGACGTAATATTGTTGTTGGCAGTTTCGTCACTATGGCTAAGTTAAGTAGGAAGTAACAAGATAGTTACCTTTCATTACAACTGTTTCATCCCAAATTAATGCTTTTATATGGCAACGTGGTCCCTGTCTGTACTGGCGCTGCAATTTTGTGAAATTCCGGGTTAAATGCAGAGAGAGGGAGTTGTTTTCCATAACAAAACTAAATTCTGTTAAAAATATTATTTCGGTCCACATTCTCAGCAGATAGAACTGAAGCGTAAACTACGTCAGTCGGATACTGTGCCATTTTGTATTGTATACATCACAACAAGAAGTAACGTATGTTTTAAGGTGAATAGCGTGGTTTTATCTCCGGTATCCTTTAGATTATTTGAAGATAACGTTTAATACGATGATTTTCGGGTTAGCGCTAGCGTAATGCTGCTAACTGGCTGGCTAACCATCGGATTTTCAGCTCTCAACGAGGTAATCTCTCGCTCAAATGTCAAGATATTTCTTCATATTCCATCTCAACTAATGACCATTAAAGACATACGCCTTCAAGTGGCGTAGACATTTACA
The DNA here is from genome assembly GCA_009660295.1 of Lophius piscatorius. Taxonomy (NCBI): domain Eukaryota; kingdom Metazoa; phylum Chordata; class Actinopteri; order Lophiiformes; family Lophiidae; genus Lophius; species Lophius piscatorius. The sequence continues at coordinate 1,161 of VRLP01008628.1, forward strand.
TATTTACGCGAAACGATATTAGTTTCCATTGCTTAATGAGCTTTATTAAACCCTGTTGCCGCTCATACGCTATCATCAGGTCCCATGGTGTAATGGTTAGCACTCTGGACTTTGAATCCAGCGATCCGAGTTCAAATCTCGGTGGGACCTCTTCCTTTTGCGCTGAACGGATTACATTTCTTTTTAAAAACCCTAAACTAAATATCTCAGTTACGAAAACGAACTGCTCAGGCGAAGTTAATAGTATTGGATCGGATAAACACCAACACTCGAGATATAGCATATAGTTACGATGTGATGCTACCATAGCCAGAAAGACCGAAATAATACCCTTACAGAACTCTAAAGAAAGGAGTGAGTAGGGCTTCAACAATAAATCTAATATCTGGCAGAGGTCCTGCACACAACCTTAATCAGAAAATTTTAGAAATGCAAGCTCAGCCGGCCAAATACTCGTGCAGAGTCAGTGCATAGCTGTGGTGTTGACCTATGCAAGGACCAACCACAAGTAAACACATTATCACTGGTAGCAAGGCATTCACTTTCATTGTCTTGATCTATAATCCATCCATTTTCTTCTGCTTATCCAGGGTCGGGTGGTCGAGTGGTGGCAGCATGCTCGGAGTATCCCAGAAGTCCTCCACAGTACCATCTCCAGCTCATCAAATGTAAAGAAACTGTGGGTATAGATTGAACCAGCATGATCTTTGGATCCAACCCTTAACCCTACATTTTCTGGGATTCAGTGTGCTAATAAAGTATGTTTAAGTGTCTAAGTAACTAACAGGTTAAAGAGGTAATGTGCTGCAAAATATAATACCAAACACTGACATTTTGAAAATTATTTAATGTGGTATATTAAAGCTTAGGGTTAGGGACAAGGTTATTTCCAGTATGGACCCAGATATCAGACTGAGTCAGGCATTCATTAGCATGTACAAGACATTTCTTTCTGGGCCAATTTCATTAACATATCTCCTACCCATGTTAGTAGTCTGATCTATTCAATACCAAACAATTTTAAGAAGAATTATGAGCCAAATTTTCTCTACACTGTTTAGTAATTATATAATCCATTTTGTCTGTACTTGCATTTTGATGCCCTGATATGCAGTGCTCATTCTTTATAGCAGGAGTTTTCTGACAGAAGTATTTTCTCTCCTGCATTAGAGCCGGTAACGGATTTGTGTTCATCATAATGCAGTAGGCACACTTACCACATCTACTGTATATGCACGTTGTTGTCCTGACTGGTCACCTCTCACTAGCAGTTCAAGCTGAGGCCTATGTGGTGGTAGGTCTAAATTTAGTTTAATCTATAACAATGAACCTCCTCTGTTGTGTTAATTTTGCATGAGCATGTATTTTATACTACCAATACTAAAACAAGAATATTTCTTGTAAGATTAAAAGTTTTTAAAGCAACAGAGGAAACATCTAATAAATGCAGTACTGAAATTTAACAATTGTTTTACAAACCTTGGAAATCTGATAGAAATATATATTAATTTAATTCAGAAATACAAATCGCAGTGAATACAACAGACTTATATTCAGAGATTTTTATTTCCACACATGAACATTGTTAAACATATACATACAGTCATATGTTTCAACTGGAATTGGAATGTTTATTGAATTTCTTTACAAATAGGTGCATGACAGCTGGTTGGATCCTATGCGGCATTGGGAGAAATAAATCTTGAGGAAGGGATCTGTGTGTGGTATTAGCTGAGAACAAGTGAGCTATAACAGAGCCTTCCTAACATCAATCACCTACCACAATACCCAAATCTGACCGCCAGATCCATGCCCACACAGACAAAAAGGACTATTCAGAGATATAAAAAAAACTTCCTTCTCTGTTAAACCTATTATGCAGCGTTTCTTTCTTCAGATTTCAGCAGATTACAATGCATTTTATATTTACAATCATATAAGGCATTAAATGCTTTCCCGACAAAGTTGGAGGAGTTAATTTAGAAAAAAAAGGAAAAGAAAATCGCATGTGAACACGTCGCTTTCTTTCACTATTCACTCAAAATATTTTTTTCTATTTTATGTTCTTAATATTTGTTTTTTGGTGCAGATTAATCCAATGTGCTCTATAAAACCAGATGAATCGTGAGTCTAGAAACCCTCGCCTAGCTGGGTATAAGATTCCCATCTCCGCATGAACTACATTCTTTTTTACATCTAACACCTACTTGAACATTCTTTCAGCATTAAAACATGTATCTTATACTTAGATCTGTGCATACCTTTCCCCTTCAATGCCTATTTCAAATAAGTTTAATACAGATCGGTTTATAACATTTCGACACAGTGAATGAAAATACAGCTCTGCCTCTTCATTCAGATCTACTAAAAAATGTAATCATTCCTTCTTTGGGACAAGGCTCATGCTTCCACCCGTTTTCCCTCAAGCAGTTTAAGCGTAATTCAAAAAAACATCCCAAAAAGTCACTTCTTGGAAACAATTCCTGACTCTGCACCTTCATACAGATCTACTACAAAATGTGGTGGGTTTGAATCGTCGCCCAACCGTTCTACCATAACCATTAGGTCGTTTATCCTGGTAGATCGAATCTGTCAATGTAAAAGAAAATAAAAAATTTTACCTAGTCTACTGCAACATTTAATGTCTTTTACCTGTCAAATGCCCAACACTCCTGCTGCTGCGGAACTCCTAGTTTTAAAATCTCTGAACCTGCATGAGATCACATCCTATTTTTCTTTCAAGTCAGGAAATCAGAAAAGTCTGAACTGTGTTTCTGTGGGTTTTGTTTCAACTTGTTAAACCAATATCTTTAATTTTCTGAGAAACAGCATAAATGGTTTTCTACAGGTCAGTGATGACTACCTTTTTTTCCATACACTAGATGCATGTACTAGAACGTATAGATAGAATCAATGTGCTCTGAGTCTGTGGCCACAGAGGTGCAGGGATAAAGCATACAAAAATCAACAATTTAAATAAACACTGCTACATAAACCCGAAAAAAATACTGAAATACAAACATCATGCCAACAATTTAACACTTGTACACAAAAAACATCACTTCACTAGGATTACAGGATGATATAATATAATAACACTTTCTCATCAGTTAGTAAAAAAATGTGTGAATATCACATGCTTGTTAAATGCTTTTCAGATATTTTGTATACACTTATCAGCCATAACATTATAACCGCAGTCAGGTGAAGTCAAAATAACATTGATTATCTCCGTACAATGGCACCTGTCAGTTGGCGGGACATATTAGGCAGTAAGTGAACATTTTGTCCTCAATGTTGATTTGTAAGAACATGGATAATTGAGCAAGGTTAAGCCCCTGTGTGACTTTGATAACGGCCAAACAGCGATGGCTAAATGACTGTCAAAGCATATCCAAAACTGCTTTTCAACATTCAATCCGCAGTTTTAATGTTATGTCTGTCTACATAATGAGCCAGAGTGTTTCTGGAAATGGCAACACAAAAATCACAGTCAAATGTCAGTGGTTCCCATCTCGTTGAGTATGTCCACCTCCCCGTTGCTGCATGTCTTGCTGCTATTCTGCTGACCATTGGTGTCCTGCTGCAAGTCAGAGGGGAAGTAGGGGTTTTCCTTTTGTCCGGAAGGCACAGCAGCAGGCTGATCCAAGCTGATGGTGGCACGGCTGGTTTCGGTTATCGAGGAGCTGTGGTAGTTGAAGTGGTTGCTGGTGATTGGTGTGTCTCCCCAGCCAGTTTTACCCCAGGCACACTTCCACTGAGCCCACTTCCTCCTCAGCGCTGTCTGGGCCTGGACATCAACAATGAGAGGCAACTTAAAAATAATCTCAAACATTTGTTTCATACATGAGTGTGATTCTATTCTTATTTTTTTAAACACTGTCAATTAAATGATTTCAAATGCACTAACTTGTATAAGAAAAAAAATAAATATATATTATAGAATGTGGTAACTTTAATGGAAAAACTTTTATTTTAAACCTTAGCCCTAAACAAGCCACTAAGGCATTGCTCAAAAAAAATGTTTTCCCTATATTCACACTATAACACCAAGGGATTTGATTGTGAATCATTTTCTGCTGCTCTGGTGCAAATGAAAGGGTCAATAGGTGAACAAAATTGGCAACCCCAAAAAAGGTTCTGGTTCTGCATGTGGTGGTCACAGACCATTTCTCTCTCCTCATCTTTCCTGACTGATGTGTATGTTGTTGTGCATTTTGCTAGTGTCCTTGTTTCGACTGGTAGCATGACGTGGTACCTGTAGCCCATTCAGGTTGTACAGGTAGTCCAGCTCCTCCAATATGGAACGTCCATATTTGCGATCGCAAAAAGGTTTGCTGTGTGCCCAAGAACAGCCTCATGACCAAGGAGGAGATACCAGGAGACATTACACGAGGAGAGCTGGACAGGACCATAGAACCGCTTCAACCCAGCAGCAAGTCCGGTATCTGCTCCTTTGTGCAAGGAGGAATAGGAGAAGCACTGCCACTTTCCTTACAAAATTACCTGACCAAACTGTCAGAAACAGACTCCATGACGGCCCGACATCCTCAAGTGGGACCTCTGCTCACAGCCCAGAACCTTGTAGCTGGATTGTTGTTCAGCAGAGAACACCAGATTGGGCCGGTTCTTCATTGTGTCCCGCTCTCCCCACAGATGGGAGCAGGTTCATACTGAGCTCATGTGACAGTCTTGAAAGAGTCTGGAGACGCCGTTGTGAACATTATGCTGCATTATGCTGAAACAGAATCCAGTAGGACCGGTTTGGTTGTGGGACGGGGATGGGTTGGTGAGGCAGATCCTTGGAGGGTCACACAGACCTCCATGGGCTAGCCTACAGTACCGTGACTGCTGTTAGGTACCAGGTAGAAATCTTCAGACCCATTATCAGACTGCACTGGTGCAGTGGACCCTTGGTTCCTCTTGGTGCCCGTCTTCATGTGGCCAGAGTGTAGGCCGTTCCTGGATGGTGAAAGTTTTAAAGTCATTCACTGGCCCTTATGTTCCTCAGACCTGAATCCACCAAAGATCCAACAGGACATTATTCATCGGTGCATCCGACACAGCCACGTAGAACCAAACACTGTCCAGGAACTCATTGATGCCTTGATCGAGATCCGCTGTCTCATCAGGAGCATGCCCAGATGTTGTCGAAAGTGCCTTCGGGTACGAAGGGGTCAAACCCATAACAGAAACACATTATAGGTGTTGTAATGAAATTCACACCAGTTGGTTCAGCCTGTGATTTCAGTTTTTTTACTGTGATTTTGGGTGTGATTTAGAATGCGGTCCGGAACGCGTTGATGATTTTAGTTTCCATTGAGCGTTCTAACGTCATTTTGGTCCGAACAAACTAAACGATGTGCCTCAGTAAAGAATTTTATCTTGAATAATTTGTCCAACAAGATCCGATATATGCTTCCTCTGTCCCCTTCACTTTCCTTTGAACAGAGTATGTAACAAAAATATCTGAAATGTATTAAATACATTAAAAAGAGAACAACATGAACGTTCTCGGTTTATCAGCAGGAGCTACCATTACCATAACCATTAAGCCATACACGACATGTTTTTCTCATCAGAATAACAGTTGGTATTATTCCAACAAATGCTCCCAGTAAACAGCAATCTCATTTAAAAATGAATTTATGCAACATAATTAAACATGAAACAGCCAATTATATGTATTTATAGAAGTGCTGGAACAGTGTTCAATCATTTCTCTCCCTGCTTTTAACATACCTCAGCATTGCAGAAACAGAAAATAATTGCCACCAAGAGTCCCTGTAAAACAATAGAAAAGTAATTAATTATTTATACATAAAGATATGTCAGTAAGATTATCCTGTAAATAATTAATATGAATAAAAAAGGCTTAATTTGACAAACGTGTGCTGAATGAGGCACGGGTTCTTTTCCTTTTGTTGCTGAGAATTTGATTCTGGCTACAACATTAAACCAATGTAATTAATTTCAGTACATAAAAGGGCTGCCTGTCCAATAACAATTTCCATTCAATAATGCTTTGCAGTGTCATCACGTTTGTTGATAATGTTCTTTTGTTCCCTGTTGCTGCTTAATGATATTTGAGGGAGTTAAATTATACTTATTACCATTCACATTTTTTATTCCAAGCAATCATTGCGTTAGTTTGTGGACATATGTATAGTTTCCGACTGATATTAAAAAACTATACATATTTTATATATAAGAGACCGACAGACCAACATACTGATGACTAACATAGCCAAGCAGCAGCAACATAAAAAGTAAAAGCGTGTAAACAGAGGGGAAAAAGAGAAATATTACTGGCATAAAATAGTTTTAGTTAGTTAAATTAGGGCTACGATGTATATATATATATATATATATATATGTATATCTTGTGTATATATATATATATAAATACAAGATAGATCTCCTAGAGTCGATTCCTATGCAACAAATTTTGACTATATCAAAATTTGTTGCATAGGACGTTGTTTCTCAACGGTTGAGAAATTATGGCCCGAAATCTTAAGGAGACAAAGCTCCCCCTACTATCAGAAATAAACCTCCAACTTTTTCAAAAATGAATCCAGTTCTTTCTCTCACTGAGGTTGATGACGGTATAAAATTTTAAAATGATCCATGAAAAGGGTTTTTGAGTTATTGGCAGCAGCCATGACAATTCCATAATATCCCAAGCTTTTCAGGGATATAATTAGTCAGGGACCAGCATCATCATTTTGATGAAAGCATAACCTGCAGCTTTCTTGTTGACTTTACCTGGAAGTGGCAGAAGATATGTACAAAAAATTCATAAATGGCCCGGCTGATGCGTCCCTCTGGCCTCCAGGGGAAAAGGATGAACTGGACTCCCAGCAGAGGAATGAGGATGAGTGTTGCTCTCACTGCCTTCATGTAGGCGGTGGTCTCGGCACAGTGGGTTTCTTTGAGCTTGGTAATCAAAACCCGGACGATGTTCAATAGGAAGAAAAAGTTGACCTGCATAAATTTCAGACGGGTGGATGGGGAGAGCAAAGGGCAAACTTTTCTTTAGTTTTCAGTTTTAGGTAAAAGAACACAACAAGTTTGCCTTTTGATATAACTAAGAAATAGAGATATTTTATGATCAGTTATGACAGGGAAATGTAAAAACATTTATGTGCTTAAAATGATTCATTCATTGTTTACAAGCAGTGCAGCTTGGATGGGTCCATGTATGATATAGAGCAGATGTGTGTCTGAGCTGATCCAACACCTGAGGCAAACACAGAGAGGGAGAAGAGGTGAAATTCCACACATCTTTCCAATGAGGTTTCAGATACATAATCATTCAACATAAACACTTGCCTCACCAAACAGAGAGCTCAAGGAAATACCACTAAATGAGGCGATTCAATATCATTCAATTCTTCTCAGTCTGAGAGGAATCAGATGGAGGAAGTTCACAGGAAGAAGAGAAAAGGAGAAAAAGCGCCTGCGATTCAGTCGAGGTGTAGTTAGTGCAAGACACTTCAGCTCCATTATCTCCATACATCTAAATCATTTCCCAATACTCAATCCTCTACTCCCAGTGTGATTTATGAAAGTTGTTGCCCAGATTTTCAGCGCCTCATTTAGTTCCAGTAAATAAGTCAATTTGAGGTATGTGCTGTTGCATAGCTAGGATGGAGGACTATCAAGCACACGTCGGCTAAACGTTTTAACACCTGTTTGACTAAACCAGCGGTGTGAACTTGGAAAGTCAAATTCCCTTTCAACATAATACATTTTACAATTTTGTCCATTAATTTACCAGGAGGATAAATAGTCATGCATAGTCTGCAACAGACAGATGAGGCAATAGAGGGGTTATTCACTTGAACTGAATAGACATAAATGTGCCTGTCTTTATGTTACATTTAATGTCTAAATACAGATATCAGCATATAAACTAGGCCTATGCTGTCATCTTTGACAGCAAGGGTATGTCCACAAAAAGTTCCCAATTCTCTGTCTTGTACAGGCAATCTGCCTTATTGTACTGCTCAAATCAAATGTGAAGTTCTGCCTGCAGAGTTTTTATAAAAAAGCTACACAAAGTGAGTAAAATATGAAATATTACAATAAAACACGATATGTAGAAAACAGATCTCCTCAAATTGATTCATATGCACCAAATTTGGGCTTAATTGGGTCAATGGTTGAGGAATTATGGCCTTCTGGAGATAAAGCTCCCCCTAAAACATATACAACCGACCACTTCCAAAATTAATACAGTTCTTCTTCGAACTAAGGTCTATGAGGGGTCAGAATTTGAAAATGATCCACTAAACAGTTTTTGAGCCAAGTCTGGGAAAAAGTGTTTACTCTAAAAAAAAAAAGAAAGAAAGAAAAGAAGCTCCCTAGTGGGTAAAATATGAACTACTAGAGTTAAGTTTAATACTACTACTACTACTACTTGATTGACCCCTCCAGTCGATTCATATGCTGCAAAATTGGACTTAATTGGACAAACGGTTGACAAATTATGGCCTGAAAACTTTTGGCGATAAAGCTCCCCCTAGTACCAGAAATATACAACCGTTCTTTCCCAAAATCAATCCACTTCTCAAGGTCTATGGGGTTATACATTTTGAAAATGATCCATGACCAAGTTTTCGAGTTATCGCATTAAGATGAAGGATCCGTGGCACACGCAGACGATGGTGGCGATGACGATTCCATAATATCCCCGACTTTTCGAGAATATAATTAGAAAGATGGGGACGGGTTTTGATGTCGTGAAACTGTCAAAACTATATGATGGAAGTAAAGGTAGCAGAATAGATCTTACTTGTCGTTAAAGAAGAGCCCGCGAGCGACGGCATATGTGATGGCAGGAACAACTGGAAAACCTGTGGAAAAAGGGAGAGAGACACAACAATATATATCAAACAAATATCACAAATAACGTGAAAGAGTCATAAAGCACCTCTACGTAACAAATACGACCAAAGAGTGTTTTACTTAGAATTAACAGTTTTTGACCCAGATTTAAGCCTGTACATCTATGAGAGTGCTAAACAGCAGATGAGGGTATCTTCTGAAATGACTTCATATATTAATTATCTTTGAAAAGGTTTGTCAGCGTGACACGTGTGTCTCAGGCCACGCTCATTACACACAGGTCTAAAAAAAGATGCATGCATTTGACATTACATAAAAGACGACATTATTAATGCATTAGTGCTGGAATCCAGCATGAGTACTGCACCGAAAAGAACACGCTTCAAAAGTACCTTTTTGCTCTTTGTTATGTTTGAAAATTGAAGTTCTCAGTGCGGCGAAAGCTATTTTAACAAATTATAGTTCAAATAAATAGTGGATGCTTTCATACAGTCAGGTCTACTTGAACTCTCTGGTACCTTTACTGGGAAGACTTAACCTTGCTGGGTACCTTGAAATGTCTGTCTGGTCGGGATTATGCAGTAACACCTAATTATTTAGAGGTTTTGCAGATATATTGTTAACAAACACTGTATAAGTTACATGAAATACCAGAAGCTGTGGCTGCCAGACCATTACTTTAAATTACCATCAAAAAAAGATAAAACATCTATCTGTTTATTTTACATAGTTAATTACATAAAATAACAGTAAATTGCATAAAAAATATATACTATATGAATTCAGACTTTTTATTTTACCTTGAGTTCAACATTGTTTCACAGATAAATACCATATTTCTAGCATCTTGTTAATGCAGAAAACAACAGTATGCTCTTGCTAAAGAGTAAGTTTTGTTTCTCTGTAAATTGAAATGCACATACCAAAAAAACGCTTTTATGGTAATAATTTGTTTGCGAGGTTATGGCAACCAAATTCTCTGTTAATTTTACCAAAAGTTTATGTTTTAACGATGAAATTATGTGTTTTCAACATATTCTGGCCCTAATTAATTAAGTTATTTTAGCATGGTTTGAGTGGGCGCGTGTTCCTCTACTGCAAGTATGTTTTGCTCAACCAGAACATGTAAATATCATAAAAAAGTGGGAAAAAATGACAAAAAAATAACAAAAAACAATCCGTGAAGAAAGAGAGAAAAAAAGAGAGAGAGAGTAAAGTTAGTTAATTTAATTTTTTGAAAAAAATGAACTGTATCTACTACGGTAATGCACTTTTACTGTTGCCATTTGTGTTTTACTCTACATTTTTACAGTGTACACTAAGCACTTCTGGGCTATTTCAGGGGGTATCTGTCCGGTGCAATTAAAGGCATAGATGTCATTTAACATAAACACTGAACCTCGAACACAAATGGAAATGATTTCCAAAAAAGCAGTGACCAATCGGATCCTCTTGACTCACCCCATCCCAGGACGTAGTACCAGAAGAGCTGCTGTTCCCCGACAAAAACCGCCACTATGATGAGCGTGTGGAGGTAGATACCTTCACACAACATCCAGAAGTAGTTGGAAGTCGACGTATATTGATTCAGAACAGTCAGGACTTTACAGCTTATCTGACAGACAGAGGATGTGAGATTGAGTTTAAAAACATTGACTTATGAAGAGAGAAACACAGACAGTGTGAATAATGCACTATAGACTTCACTATCGAGTTCAAAGTAAGATAGTTTTAACATGAGGAAATTGGGCAACTTGGATTTATTACTAATTAAATGAAAATACACTTTGAACGAAATCATTTTGGTTTTGATCCCATTTTCACAGTTTAGAGGTAAAAACGCCTACAATTTTCAATGCACTTTCTCAATTCTTGTTGTTTTACTCACCATAACCTCAGGAAAAACTAGGCCTATGCTGTCACGTCTAGGTGCAAGGGTATATCCCTATACCAGCAATTCCATGGATTTAACTCCTCAAATGAATGTGAAGTTAGGTCCGAAAAACAGGGTTTCTCAAAAAAAAAATCCCCTCCCTAGGGAGAAAAATATATACTATTGGAGTAAAATATTATTTATGCAAGGTAGATCTACCCCAGTCAATTCATATGCACCAAATCTGGAATAGTTTGGACCAAAGGTTGAAAAATGACTAACTTTTGGAGATATAGCTTCCCCTAGTGTCAGAAATTTGAAACTGACCTTTCCCCAAAACAATCCAGGTCTTGAGGGGATACAATTTGAAAATGATCCACTAAATAGTTCTTGAATTCTGTGTTGAAAACAATTTTCTTGTAAAAAAAAAATGTAAATAAAGATCCCCTACTGAGTAAAATATGAACTACTTAAGTAAAGTATACTACAAGGTAGATCTCCTTGAGTCCATTCATAAGGAACAAAATTGGACTAAATTGGACCAACGGTATTCTCATATTAAGGTCTAAGTGAGTATAAAATTTGAGTTTTTGAGTTATTGCAGAAAGACGAAGGTTGGGTGGCGGCGGCGACAGCGGTGATGATTCCATAATATCCCAGACATTTCCTGAATATAATTAAAATGCTGACTTATCAACATGATTATTACATGACGTGGGCTGGTCACATTAAAGATACCACACTAAAGTGTGCAACAAACAAATCCATTATCAAAATGATTTAAATCTAGTCTTTTGAGTGCAAAAACTAATCTTAAATGAATTTGTGTTCAGAAATATATGGACTGCGGGTAAAGTCAGCGTCTCACTGGGTCGCTGGCACTGATGGCTTGGTTATTCGCCGCAGAGAGCGAGAGCCACATAATGGTAACGATAGAGTTCAGGATGAAGGAGAGAAACATGTTCTTGTGGAGTGAGATCCTCTGACAGCTGAGACTCCTGAAAGACAGAAACACACAGAGAAAAAGAAAGTTAAGTCTATAGTAGTATACATTTGTAAAGGCTTATACAAATATTTTTGGACGACTATAGATTAACTTTTGAATGGGAAGACATTTCCCCGTCCACAATACATTACATTTTTACAGGATGGGCATGCTTTTGAAACATTCGTATGATATGACAGAAAACCTGATTGACTAACCACTGGCATGGGACAGAAAATGTGATAGAAGAATATCAATAGTGCAGAAGCATTGATTCGGATCAGACATGAGCAAACTCACTTGAAGTAGGAGAATATAATCAGACAGGTGATCAGGGACACGATAGACAAGCCATGTCCCACCATAGCCAGGTAGTACAGACTGATGGCAAACTGCAGGGACAAACATGTATAGTTCCGTGACACATCTAAATAAGTTCAAAGCAAGTTAAGGATGGATTTATTCCATTTTTTCTGAAATCAGTTAAAAGCACATTAAAAGTACAGTGTTTACATCCCGTAATTAAAAACACAGATTTCTATTTTCAGCTAAATAGTAAGGAATGCTGAGAACATCCAAGGAGGCAGATAAAAACATTTTTTTGGCTTTTATATCGTGATAACGAGATAATTAACACGTTATAACGTTTTGTATAGATAACAGGTTAGACTTCCTGACCGTTTTTCCACGTTATTTAGAAAAAATTTAGTTAGCTAGTTTTACTCAAAATGTGCTCAACCAAGCAATTAAGCGAGACATTAAAGGTTGAAATGAGTCAATTTAGGCTGTATTGGACAAATCTGTGATAGTTCTCTTGACTTACAGCGCAGACAGGGCCCAGAAGTAGCCCCAGAAATTACTCTACTCAGAAAGTCGGTAGAGTACCAATACTACTCACTCAGTATTAGGAATATTGATTAAAATATAAACTTATAATTTCTATTTTTATTTTGAACCTTGTTCTTTCTACTGATAACACCCACTTACAGGGAAATCTGTAAGTGGGTGTTATCACCTAATTCAGATTTATGGAAGTGATGTATGGGAAGCAAATGTGACCTTTGCTTCGTGTACATTATTTTAGAAGTGTTTGAAATCAATTGACCTTTAATTCTAGCGAGATTTTAAAGTTTTCACTTGCTGGTACTTTACCCTTAGCTGCAAACTGAGTTCCCTGGTTGGTATTTATAGTATACAGTGTCAGTAGAGTCAGCTGATGTTGTTACGCTCCTCTGTAAGAACGTGTTGCTGTTGACCATCTCATCTTAACACCTTCTAGGGTTGTTTCTCATATTAGCCACACTTCACGTTTTAGCATTTAGCGTGTTACATCTCATCCTCATGGACTTTAATGCAAATATGAATCAATACATGTAATAAGTCTAATGTCATTAAAAAAATTATTTCATGATGAAATTTTGTCTTTCATGGTAGGTCGTTAATTTTAATTCGATTATGAGAATAACTCAACCTTTTGGTAATGAACGATTCTAGAAAACGATTTGACCGGTATTAGACTTTTTTGGTCGTATCAAGTTACATCGTTGTCCTTTGTAAGTCCTCACATTGTACAATATGCCAATCAAAATAAAGTAATTACAATATATAACGAACAGGACTTTCTCAATCATGGGTAATGCCTCCTCCTCGGTGGCCCCTTTGACCTGTGGTGTCCCTCAGAGCTTCATTCCCCATCCCTTACTGTTTATTATATACATGCTGCCATTCGGTCATATTATAAACAGGTTCAGTCAGGGGGCTCACAAATTTCAATAAGAAACACTGATTCAAAATGCGCTCAACCCAACAGTTGAGCAGGACATCAAAGGGTTAAATGAGTGACAAGAAGTGCTGGGCTAATGGGCATTTTGATAGGGACAAACATTTTCATGAGAGTTAGTGTGTGTTACAGAATGCTTAGAGTGGAGGAGTCTTTCATTTTTTTTTCAAATTGTATTTACATTTGGCCTTTGCTTCATATGCATAATTTTTGACTAAAATGTTGACAAATCTGTGCCGTTTCAGGCTTCAGATAGTTGACTGAATAAATAAAACTTTAACCAGGTTGCTTGGCTGATCTAATTGGGCCATGTGTTCTCCTCGTGCCAAATTAGCTCACTTTGGAGAGCGTAAATATCCCTGGTTGGATCCCGTGTTTCGGCATTGGGGTAATTTTTTTTGGTCAGGAAGTAGAGCAGTCATCCACTTATCACAAGATTGTCTACATGTCAATGGATCCTTGAGCAAAGTGGTTTACAATTTTGCCGGGTGATTGGGTGGTGGAACCTCTCGCCTAATTGGGCCAGGTTTATCGATTCTATGTCTCTGTCCAGTTAGTCTGGTGTGATTGGGCCAGTTGTCCACTCGGTGCCGAAATAGCTCAGTTGGGAGAGCGTCAGACTGAAGAGCTGAAGGTCTCTGGTTCAATCCCGGGTTTCGGCAGTGTGATGTTGTGCCTCACAGAGGCTGCCCTCTTCTCCTAAGGGAAGCGTGCAATATATGCAGTTTTGTGTATGACTATAGATGTTCTTTATGTTCAGGTATTTTAGTCAGTTCAGACCTGTCCCTTTAAAGTGTGAATAGATTTGTAGAATGTTGACAAATCTCGTTCTGTTGACTTACAGCTCACTGGGACCCTGAGAAATAGCCCTAGGAAATTCTGAAGGAATGTAGAATCATATATCTATTTCTTTTCAATCTGTATGGAGCGAGTTAATACATCTAACTCAATCTATACAAGTGTTATATCCACATATTCAGCAACTTTCTAGGATGCAAACAATGAACTCATTTGAAAAAATATCATCTATAAATTTTTGACCAGGCTCTTGTTCCCATTTATCCCTGTCTACCTCAATGAGACTGCCGTTTCAGGCTTCAGATAGTTGACTGAATAAATAAAACTCTAACCAGGGTGCTTGGCTGATCTCATTGGACCATGTGTTCACCTCACCTCATGCCAAATTGACTCAGTTTGGAGAGCGTAAATGTCCCTGGTTGGATCCCGGGTTTCGGCAGTGGGGTAATTGTTTTTGGTCAGGAAGTAGAGCAGTCATCCACTTATCACAAGATTG
>VRLP01008629.1:5000-10000 GCA_009660295.1 Lophius piscatorius
CACCGGTTACACTAGGGAGCTGTTGCATGTTGCGTACAGACGTTGAAGGTTACAACATGGCAGCATCTGACCTCTGATCAGAACTGCTTGAGTTTTCAGTTTAGTTTGTTTTTTATTCTCCACCGTGAGTAATATGTTACTATGTGTGAATAATCTGTTACTATGTATGAGTAATCTGTTACTATGTTTGAGTAATATGTAACTATGTGTGAGTAATCTGTTACTATGTGTGAGTAATCTGTTACTATGTTTGAGTAATATGTAACTATGTGTGAGTGATCTGTTACTATGTTTGAGTAATATGTAACTATGTGTGAGTAATCTGTTACTATGTGTGAGTAATATGTAACTATGTGTGAGTAATCTGTTACTATGTTTGAGTAATATGTAACTATGTGTGAGTAATCTGTTACTATGTGTGAGTAATCTGTTACTATGTGTGAGTAATATTTCGCTCCTCAGCTGATGTTTTTAACATTGGTTAGAAATGGTATATGAGCTGTAAAATACCACCTATGTCCACTAGAGGGAGTTACACTCACATGATACAACCTTTATCGTTGAGATAAATCTAGTTTTTAATGAAATCTAGCATGAAAAAAAAAAAAAAAAAAAAAGCCTGATTGTGGGACTTTTGTGTAAGATCTTAAACATTTAATGGCTAAAATTAATTTTGGACTTTCCGATTAGATCTCACATTTAGACTTTGTATTCCTTGTATTGCTGTTATCAGGTTGATCCCCTCCTCTCCTCCTGGTCTCCGCCCGTTGAAGGAGGAACGGAGGTGAAACCCGACAGTGAGACAGGAAGTGGGATGGTGGCATTGGTCATTCTCGTGGCGTCGCCTTGTTTTTCATTACGTTTAAAACTGCAGTCTGTCATGACCGCCATCCCTCTGAAACCTCTCCCACCCGTCCATCTCTCGCTCTGATCTCCCTCTCTCTCTGCTCCTGACAGTCTCCACTCATCCACAACCAACTCTTTAGATTTTTAATGAGTCTATATTTAGCTTTGCCAGAAAGGAAGGATGTTTCACTCGAGCCTGAGAATCATTTCTGCTGTCACCTTGGACATTAGGGCTGTGTCTTATCTTTACCTTCACCCCCCCCCCCAACACTCTATCTGTTCATCTCTTCTTCCAGGAGATTCATTACGACATATGAGATGCATTAGTCGAAGATACAGGGACCAAATAAGCTTGTATCCAAATAACAACCTGCTTTTTCCATTAGGAGCTCTCATATCTCGTGTGTGTGTGTGTGTGTGTGTGTGTGTGTGTGTGTGTGTGTGTGTGTGTGTGTGTGTGTGTGAGGATTGTCAAAAAATGGCAGCATCCATATTTTCATGAGTTTTCAGTATCCATGAAAAGTAGGGCAGCAAAGATGATGGTGGTTGAAAACCTCTCAAAACTTTCAGGTGATGCTCTGACTTTCTGTAACACCTGAATGGATCCTGTGTGGAGAAACTTACCCAACTCCTGCAGAATAAAGTCTACGGGTGGGTGCTGGGGTGCTGGAGCCCACAGGTGGATGTTCTGGGTGGTGTAATATCAACATCCAGGCCAAAGTCCAATGATTGTCAGTGGTCCGCCTGTCAAAGGTCATGACCCCTCATGTCAACTTTTAACACTGATAGACGGTGGGTCCACACACTTACACACTCATACACACACACATACAGACACACACAGCTCTGTGTGTGTGTCTGTATGTGTGTGTGAGTTTCTTTCTGTTAGTGTGTGTGTGTTTGTATGTGTGTGTGTCTGTATGTGTGTGTGAGTTTCTTTCTGTTAGTGTGTGTGTGTTTGTATGTGTGTGTGTTTTTGTTTGTGTGTGTGTTTATGTGAGTGTGAGTCTGTGTGTATGTGTTTGTATGTGTATGTGTGTGTGTGTATTTGTGAGTGTTAGTGTGTGTGTGTATTTGTGAGTGTTAGTTTGTGTGTGTTTATTTCTTTAGTTTAGATGAAGGAAGTCTTATTCGAACTCAAACTGAAAAATGTTTTTTTTATTCTTCACTTTTTGACTACTACTGAAAATCCATGATTTTGGAGGCGGGTTTTCGGCTGTCCGTCCAATCAGAAGCTAGAAATGTTACGGCTATATTCAATCTTATAGTTCTCCATTATCTGAAATAATAAAATACATATTTCTTGGAATGAAACGATGTATTGGAATAGAGGAGCTGCTGAACTTTCCCCACCATCTGTAGGAGAGAGAGAGAGAGAATACTGATGAGATTGCAGCTCACGAATGATGTCTGAGACGAGGGAGGGCGAGAGAGAGAGAGAGAGAGAGAGAGAGAGCGAGAGACAAAGACAAAGAGAGAGAGAGAGAGAGAATACATCATTTGTGAGACTGCCTGAATCGGAGGGAGGGTGAGAGAGAGAGAGAGAGATAGATCAACAGAGAGAAACAGAAAGAGAGAGAAACAGAAAGAGAGAGAAACAGAGAGAAAGAGTGAAATAGAGAGAGAGAAAGATAGAGTGAGAAAGAGAGGACAAGACAGAGAAGGAGAGAGAGAATACTGATGAAACTGCAGGTCACAAATGATGTCTAAGATGGAGAAAGAGAGGAAAAAAAGAGAGAGGGGGAGAGATAGAGAGATGGGCAAAGAAGAGGAGGTGGGAGGAATGACAGAAAACAGGGGGAGATAATGGCAGCGGTGAAAGGGAGATAAATGGTGTAAGAAAGTTAATAACAAGCATTGTGGTTCGGCGCCGCTGAGGGGAGGGAAGAGTTGACGAGAGGAGAAACGAGAAGAGAGAGAGAGAGAGAGAGAGAGGGAGAGAGAGGGAGAGAGAGGAGGAGAGGGAAACGGCTGAAATGAGCTTCAGCTCTCAGCTCTTCCTCCCTGGTTCTGGAACAAATGGGATGAGCAGCAGAAATATCTCGACTTATTTGATATGAAGAGGAGAAACAAAATATTCATGAGAACTTTTATCAGCCCAAAGATCTCAGAGTCTCTCAGCCAGGATACGGGAAACAGGGGGGGGGGGGGGGGGGGGGGGGGGGGGGGGGGGGGGGGGGGGGGGGGGGGGGGTTCTATGTTTTCAACTGGACCCACCATGGGACAAAGTTAGGTCCAGTTGAAAACCCAAGTATTAGATATTTTTGAGTCTGAGGGGATTTTTGTCTGACCTTCTACATGTAGAGAGTTTTAAACCCTCACATGTCCTTCAGTCAGTCAAAGGTTCTGATGGACAGGAGGAGCAGGAGGAGGAACCGGGACGGTTTCTAAAGTCAGACTTGTTGATTTTATAAATCCACAAATATGTGTGTATTAAAGATTCACTGTCAGGGCGTCTGAACTCAAAGCCTCGTCTTCATCATCATCACAGCATATCTTCAGTGTCTGTCTCCGCTAGCATGAAGGACGCCACATCACAGGCACGAAGAACCCAGAAAAGTCCGTGTCAAACAGAGGACGAGCCGGCGATGATGAGGTTTATGGGCCGGGAGATGAAGACGAGAGGACATGAAATCTCAGACGTGCGAACTAATGTTGGTTTAATTACGTTTTCCGACTCCCGGCAGGCGTCATCAGCGAAAAAGAGCCGCAGCTGCTCACAATCCTCAACTCACAAGCCGCAAATACGACTCGAAGATTGATCGAGACGCGCCGCCGTGGCGAGGATTTAATGATGACATCACTGAGATCAATCAGTAGGCGGTAAGTAGTCGGAGGTGTGCGAGGAGAGATAGAGGCAGAGGAGGGAAGGAGAGAAGTGGACAACAGGAAAGAGATGATGCTGGAGAAAAAGGGATGAAACAAAAAGTGAAACTAGTCAAAACTGTTCATGTCATAAGTAGACCCCAACCCCCTGCATTGTACAAACTATCCCCCTGGTTGAACCCCTCCAATTATACTTGAAGCAATTTCCTCGGTATTCTCCCCCTAGTGTCAAAACTGTACAACAAAAATTTCCCAAAATAAACCCAGTTCTTCCTCGCACTAATGTTTATGTGGGTGTGAGATTTGAAAATGATCCATGAAGCGTTTTTGGAGTTATGACCGGAAAAAAGTGTTTGTCATTGAGAAAAAAAGAAAAGCCCCTGAGTAAAATAAGAAGTACTAGGATGGAACACCTTATAAATAAGATGAAATCTGGACTAAATTGGGTTAAAGGTGCTTTCATGAAATCTGCATTCTCCACATCGAGCTCATTAAGATGGGGGTCGGCGCCTCCAGGGCAGAACAATGGTAGTGCAGCATAGTGAAGTGATTGTCCTTCACGAAGCCGAGGCTGCTGGGTAACGGCGACTCGTGTTTCCGCTCGTTGCCGCGGTGCAGTTTCAGTTTCATGTCATCCTCACGGAGAGACGGTCCTGATTCATCCTGACCCAACAGAACTCTCTGTAAAAAAAACGATGAGTCAGAGTCCATAATGATGATGATGATGATGATGATCGTCTTCATCATCTAGTAAAATATTAATTTTGTTTTATTTCTTCTCTTGTAACATTTAAATCAGATTCCGACTCAAACACTTCAGTAAAGACACATCAGGAATCTCTAATCACCATTTTACTCAAACTAACGACTTCTATTGTTTTATTGTTTTTATGAGTTTTATTGTATTATTGTTTTATTGTATTATTGTTTTTATGAGTTTTATTGTATTATTGTTCATCACTGGACCAGAATCCACAGATATGAAGCTCCGTGACAAAGTTCCTCTTAGGACAGAAGTTTGTCTGGGGTTTACGTTTTTAACTATATGGAACTCTAAATGTTTTACAGTGTAGATTCATCCACATGTGAGGAGGAGCGCCTTCCTCTCCGGCCTCCTGCCACCTCCTCGTCAGGGGGCGGGGCCCCAGCAGGGGCTCATCAGTGTGGACCCAGCCCTCCTTGTGAGAGAGTGACATTTACCAGAAAAGGTGAACATATTTAGAGATATTTATGGAGCTATGAACATTTAACAGAGCGGCTGATGGAGCCAAGGACCGGATCAGAACCTGGTGATGGAGGCAGGAGGTGTTAACAAGAAGAAGAAAAAC
>VRLP01008629.1:12500-15945 GCA_009660295.1 Lophius piscatorius
CATGCAAATGTTCTCAGGAGGTCGTTGCTATTCCTAGTTTTCCAGTCAAGATGTTTCATTCCTGCTATTTAAGGATCAGATATGCAGGATTCACCTCCAGCTCTAAGGAAACAGGCTTTGTGCATTAGTGAGAAGCTGTGCAGAAGATTTCTCCATGTTTAGCCGGACAGGACGGTTCTGTTGTCTGACAGCCATCAACGCCACTCACGGCGCTATTTCTGAATCCCGAGGACAACGAGACGCTTCTATCAGCTCTTATATACGTTTAAAAATATGATTTAATGTTGTTTTCTCTTAGATAATGACGCTAACATAAAGTAAAGGATGAAGTTAAACACAGGTGATAAAAAACCTTAACAGGTTATAACATTTCTACGTTTTAGAGGGAGCTAAAGGACGGAAGGAGGAAGTTTTTTAACAACATTCTAACTTTTAATTATCGGGGCGTTTAAGGTCACATCTGTTGGAATCACCCAAACAGGAGGCAGAGCTGAAGATGTTCAGATGTTCTCTGGGAGTGAGGAGGAAGGACAGGATTAGAAAGGAGACATCAGAGGGACAGTCCAGGTGAGACGTCCTGGAGACAAAGTCAGAGAGGACAGACTGAGATGGTTCTGACCCGTGAAGAAGAGGAAAGTTGACCCAAACATGTGATTTTCAGACGCGTCCTTTGAGGCGTCTTATCGTCTGAATGCTGGTTTTAATCCAGATTAACAGTTGTTCTCAAAAACAAAAGCGAGATAGTCCATAAAAACATCTCACTTTGAATAATGAATGAGACGATTCCTTACAACTCCTGCACTCAGAGTCAGTGTGCGTGTCCATGAACACGTGGGTGTTTGTGCTGTTTTCCACAGTAAAAGGAAAGAGAGGGGAATAAGTGTTTGAGCAGGTTCTGGTGCCGATCATGCAGATCCAGAACCAGGAACACGTGCAGCTTCAGCAGAAACGTGAAGATTCATGTCGGATCTACTCCTCTTACATGAAATAAAGACTTTACTGGAACAGGTTTCACACCCGGAATCAAGTCAGCCTTCAAAATAAAAGCCTAAACAAGACCCAGAATGTTGTTCCTGACAGCAAGGGCAAAGTCCCCAATCCCCTGCGTTGTACAAGCAGTCCCCAAATGAATAAATTAACGCCAAAAATTATAACATTATATCCCAAAAAAAAAGAAAAACATGAACTATTAGAGTAAAGTATGATAAACAACATAAATGTCCTCGAGTTCAGTCAGAAGCACCAAGTTTGGACTAAATCGGACCAATTATAAGGAAGTTATCGCTGAAAAACAGCATTTTTTTGTGGAATACAAACTCCCCCTAGCGGGTAAAACATGAACTACAGGCGTAAAATATGATTTATATTTAAAGGATAGGCTCCACCAGTTGATTCTTATGCACCACATTTTGAGGCTAAAATTGGATAAACTGTTTGGAAGTCTTGTCTGGAAAAAAACGATTGTTTTAGGAAAAAGCTCCTCAAAGAGTAAAATATGAAATATAAGTATTTGTACATTATATCCATGACTTTTCAGGACTTTAATGTCGGCGATGGAGGATTAAAGTCTTTTCACTTTTTCTTTCAGAAGCAGAAGTTTGAAAGCAACATTCATGAAATGATCGCTAGCAGCTAGTAGCTAGTAGCTAGCACTAGCAGCACATCACACACAGTCCTAGAATTGTCATGTGACTTACCCATGTACCAAAGTTCACAGACTCACAACAAACAATATTTTGTTGCCAACTTCATTTAAAAAAAAAAAAAAGAAAGAAAAAAAAGGCGGTGGTGGTGGTGGAGGCTGATGAATTTGTTGAGACCAAGATAATAAAGACTAATTAAAGTTGGTGAGGTTTTAAGACTAGGTAGTGATGGGTCGATGCCTGAGGGTAGAACTAAAGGTACCGACAGGAAGATTCTAAAAATGTTAATAAATATAGTGATGAAGGCGAGGTGCTGCTTTGATGAAGACTCAGTGAGAGAAAGGTATGAAAAATAAACTACAGCCTTATATTTTAGGTGTCTGTGTGTGTGTTTGTTTGTGTGTGTGTGCATGTATGTGTGAATATATGTGTGTACGTACACGTGTTTGGTATGCATGTTTGTGTGTGTGTGTGCGTGTGTGTGAATGATCATGAAATGGCAGTCCACATATAAATAGAGCGGGAGTCACGCAGGTGAAGGGGGAAGTCATTCATAATGAATGACATGACTCCGCCTCCTGCGGCGTTGGGAGCCACCCCCCCCTCCTGAGAGATCATGAAAATGCCAAACTGAAAAAGAATTTAAAAGATGGAGCCTGATAAAAAGAAAAAAGGTCAAAACCAGGAGAGCATTAAAAAAACAAGCTGGTTTGAGGGAAGTGAGGAGAAGAACCAGAATCATCAGAATCATGAAACCATCAGTGGGTCAAACCAGAACCTTCAGCGTTTGAACTGGTTGTTCCAACAAACATCTGCTGAGGAGAAAAGCAGGGCTTGTTCTGAATCCACAGGAGGAACTTCTCCTGGAATAAGAGCCAAAAGTAAAAAGTGTTACCTTAAAAGTAAAGTTTAGAAAAGCATGAAAGTGATTATCAGATAGTTTCCAGTTGAACTTTTATTTTTAGATGAAGTTTAACAAACTTCTGATTGTTTCACAGAAGCAGAAATCATTCAGTAAAATAACGACCAGCATTCTGTGCTTTTATTTTGAAGTCAACAGGAAGCTGTGACTCGGTTTCCTCCACCTCGTTATCACAAAAACAGTTCTGGGTTCAAATCCACCGCTGGCCTCGGAGCCTTTCTGTGTGGTGTCTGCATGTTTGTGTGGGTTCTGGTTCTGACCGGGTTCTACAGCTTTTCAACATAATGGGCCGTATGTGTGAGTGTTTGTCTGCCTCTGTGTGTCGGTCCTGTGATGAACCCGGCGATGAAGTGTGATGAAGTTAGGTTAAGTTTAGTTAAGTTCAGTTAATCTTGATAAATTTATATTTGAAAACATAGAACAACTATCAGGAAACACACACACTCTCACACACCCACCCACACACACACAGACAGAAACACACACACACACACACACTCACACACACCCACCCACACACACACAGACAGACACACACACACACACACACACTCTCACACACCCACACACCCACACACACACACACACACACAAACACACACCCACCCACACACACACACACCCACGCACACACACTCTCACACACCCACACACACACACACACACACCCACCCACACACACACAGACAGACACACACACACACTCTCACACACCCACACTCTCACACACCCACACACCCACACACACACACACACACACAAACACACACCCACCCACACACACACACACACACACACACACACACACACACACACACACCCACACACACACACACACACACACACACACACACACACACACACACACACACACACACAC
>VRLP01008630.1:0-15940 GCA_009660295.1 Lophius piscatorius
CTCAGCACCATGGGTGATCGGGCCTTCTGTTCTGCTGCCCCTCGTCTGTGGAATGCCCTCCCTGACCATCTCAGGGCTCCACAGATGACTGACACATTTAAAAAAGAACTTAAAACTTTCCTTTTTAGCAGAACCTATAACTTTAATTAACATTGCTGCTTTTTGGTCAGGCTTTTATATAGTTATTATTTTATTTTTTATTTTTTATTGATGCTTTTATCTGCTTTTGCTTTGTAGCACTTTGAGATTTGATCCAAATGTAAAGTGCATTATAAATTAAATGTATTATTATTATTATTATTATTAAGTCATGCGCTACCTAAGTGGCTGCCTTTACAATTACAGCACTTCTCTGCACCATGCAGTCCAGACGAGTTACATAATGTACTGTGTGTCAATAATATTCAACAAATAACAGACTCTGGAAACCAACATGAAGTGTTTCATGAATCACACGGCATAGAGCTCATCTCTCAAAGCAAACCATCTTCCGTTGTTTGAAGTTATTTCAGTAGGGCAACTGATGTTCACTAAGAATAAATCCTATGTAAAGTAAAACAAAAAAACTTATTCAACCACTTTAAATCATTTCACATACATGATCAACACAGAAGACGAAGATGAAATACACACTCTGCTAACGTAAACCATCCATCATCAACTCAGATGTTTATAAAATCACCTAGACATGAAGACATGTGTCCAATAAACATAATGAATAATCAAGGCTTCCGGAAAATGCTAAACACACTGGGAAAATGGCAGTTGACCCCCTCATGCAAACATTTTACCAAAGTGGTATTCCTTGCACTGTCTGCTAAACTAAAGGGGAAGTAGAGCGGTATATTATAGCTGTCAAGTACTTTGCTGTCAAGTACATTGTACAAGCTGACCTCTGGTCAGCTTGTACAATGGAACTTGTTCTTGAGCCTGACACTTCTCAAAATCAATTATTAGAAATAATCTTGATCCCAACACTGATCAAAATTATAGGAATTATCATTTGTCCATAATTGTGCAGACCTACTTTTTCAACTCACCCGGGGACAGATTGCAGTTGCAGCTAGCTGTTTCAGCTTCCCTGTCCCCAGCAACACTTTCCAATTTCTTCCTGGGCATTCTGATATATTCCCAACAAAGATAAGAAATGTAATCCCTCAAGCAAGTTCTGTGTTTACCCTGTGTCCTCCTCCCCCGAAGGGGTAAAAAAAAAGTTGTTACAGTTAGAGTTACAGTTACAGTTAGTTGTTTAAAACTGTCTGGTCATTGCTGACAAATTTGTCAGGTGCAACCGATGTACAGCAGACAATATGTCTGAAACACTACACGACCACAGTTGAGGTCCAGCGTGTTAGAATTCTTTTTTTTCAAATTGCTCCCAACTTGTTCTGAAGTTGACCAATAGGATCACAGAGTGAACACAAACATGGTAATGAGTTCACAGAAAGTTACGGGTGCTAGATGGAATGGTAACAAAGAAATGCTTCCTGCCTTTTCAATGTGTCACAGAAGGAATACCACGAAAGAGGAGTAAAAGAGTGTTATTGGGGAGAAAAACAGAGTACTGCCGTGGCAATGATTGACCCACCTCCTCATCACGGTCACATCATTTGACGGTGATGAATGTTTGTTTTCAATCAAATGTCGCAATGTCAACCTTCTGGCAAAGACTATTTTGTGGTTCTGTTTTCGCCTGATCTTTCATGCTGAATATTGTAAGATTATAGTTGCAGATAGGAAATATTTTGAGGTCTGGACCAGGCATTAGGTAGACCAGGCATTAGAGCTGTCCCCCTGTGCTTCCACCAACTGGCGGGATAGGGTGGCATAGACTTTAAAATCTTGTGCATTGCATGCTTGTTGGCAGGTGAGGAATTTAGAGTAGTCTGGTTATAAGGATTGGGTTTGGATGTAGTTTATGCACATTGATGTACATTGTTCTAACCAAGTCTTCTTCATTGATAAAGCTAAAACAAAGCTCAGCACAGACAGTGCGGTTCTCCTTCAGCGCAAAAACCTCTGGCTCAATTTAAACCATTTACACCAGAAAATCGCTGTTTCGACCATCAGTTGATGCTCCCTGATGAGACATTTCCCATCATCCTAATGCCTCCCTCCCCCTCCTGGCTGTCTGCGATGCTCTTTCACATCCTGGAAACAAAGGATTCGGCAGTGGAGACAGCCGAAACTCCCAGATTGGACCTAATTAGAGCAAATGACTGGAGCAGTAAAGGAGATAATATCTGCTTTTTTTTGTTCATTTGGGATCGTTTAAAACCAGCACGTAGAGACGAGACTGTGGTTCTTTTCTGTTGTGAATCTGCTGATTTGTACCAGAGTGAAGCTTTGGTGCCCTCAGGTAGAGACACAGATAAGAAGAATGGAGCAGGTGACAGCAGGCAGGTCCCACCGATTACTTTTTAATGCCTTTACTGCCTTAAAATGTGGGGCTAAAGATGTTTCAAAAGACATTTTTGTTATTACAACTGGATCAAACATCTATGTCTGATGTTAAATCCAGGGGACGACTGAAATGTGGAAACCAAAATGTGCAATAAAATAGTGCTCAGATTCATTTGGGTGATGTTACAGTGTTTCGATTCTTCCTTCTCATAACTGTTCCCGTGATTGGATTACCTGCCAATAACATTTATTTTCAAATTTATTAATTTATCTTTTCTGCACCTGGGGGGAAATAGCAAAAATGGACATCTCTCTCTCTCTTTTTCTGTCTCTCACATTCTCCCACTCTCAATGTCACCCACCTCCCCCTCACTGCACATTTTCTCTCTCCCATCTCCCTCTCACTTTCTCCCCCTCCCATTGCTCTCCATCCCTTTCCCCCTGAAAAACACCTTCCTCTCTGGCTTTCCCATCTTCCCGTACATCTCTCTCCCCTCTGTCTTCCATCTCCCCTTTTCTCTGTTGTTGAAATTCAAGTTCTCCCCTTTCCCTCCCATCCCCCCTCTTTCTCCCTCAATTTCCCTCCTTCCTTCTCCCTCCATCTTCATCATCTCTCTCTCTCTTCATTATTTATCAAGCAGTGAACATAAACAATGCTTTGAAAGCTGGTGCATTAATGCGCGGAACATCTTGGAACATGATCATCAACAACATGATGTGGGGGTGGCCACACTCACATTCACAAAACGGTAGTCATATGGCTAAAAGTTCAGAACCAAAGAATGATCCCCTCCCACATTTAAAGGGATACTCCTGACCCAAACGGTCGCCTTCGCAGCAGTATTGCCTTTCTGATTGATTGACCAGTAACAAGGGACGCATCCTCAGGAAGACAATTCTCCTGTTCTGAACTTTTAGCTTGATGGCTCCAGTTATGTGAACGTGACGTCTCTGACCCTCTTTCTATTGTTTCCTCGTTTCAGTGTTCTTATCCTTTTCTCTACAATGCTGCTAATGTTCAAGGGTTACTAATTAAAGGTCTGTTAAAGTCAAAATCTCCTATCCCACTCTCTCAGAGCTCTGCCCACCATCAGTCAGGATCTGCTGGCGGTTTTTGTCTGTTGGGAGATAGATTTGCTCTCCTTGTTCTTGCTAATGTTGAATTGTAGGGTCTATGTAGAGTAAACAGTACCGTTTAGATTTGCTGTTTTTAGAAAGCACCTTGAGAAAACTTTTGTTGTGATTTGGTGAAATATAAATAAAATTGACTTGACTTGAAAGTTGAGCGTCTGATGGGGTTGGCATGGAAGCAGATATCAAACACAAACTTCCTAACCCTTTCTACCATATGCACACAGTGCGTTTCATAATTTTTACAAAAAAAACCCCATTGAAATACTTACTTGTAGGCAGCAAAATAGATTCCTACTTTTGCTGGAGATGAAAGCAGCTTGTATCTTGTTTTATAGAATATTAACTGGAGTTTATAATGAATTTAAGCAAATGCAAAATTACCATTTTAAATATTAAGAAATACAACGAAACAAACCGGCACCAACAATCTTCATTTGCAAGATAGACACACTGTATTTATATTCCTGGAAAGTCTGGGGTATTATAGAATCATCATTGCTACCACAGTGTCCGCCGCAGAACCTTCGTGTGAGTGCGATATCTCGACTATTTCATCTATCAATTTCAAATTTTATACCCATTTACTGACAGGAAAAACTGATTGTTTTTAAGAAAGGTTGGTTGTACATTTCCTACATTTCGGGAGCTTCATCTCCAAAATCTTTTGGGCCAAACTATATTTGTCTTGTATATATTTTGTCGGACATAACTTCCTAATCCTTGGTCAATTTAGACCAGTGTATCAATCAACTCACCTGACGGCCCTTATTTATTTTTGAAAAAATATTGCGGACATAACTTCCTGTTGAATTTGAGAAGTTATTCAGGAAGATTGCTTGCAAAACGTAGGGTACTTGGAACTTTTTGGGGATATACCCTTGCTGTCAGTGATGACAGCATAGAAGTAGTTGTTCAAGTTTTTTAAGGGATTACACGTGACATCAAATATGAAGTTTTATAACCACTCATTGAGTAAATAAACTTTATAATTATGACAACAATAACATAATTAATTAAAAGCTAAATACAGAACACACAATAAAACACACACAGACAAACGCCCACACACACAGCATCTATCTAAATAGCTCACTAGTCTACTTCTAGATTGTAACCGTATTAATAGCGCAGGCGCTTGACTTCTGCCCATGTCTTAGTGTTGCTGCGGTGTGTTTATCGCAGTTCTTGCCCCCTGGTGCTGACTAGTGTAAATCTATGACAGCTGTTTCTCCTAATTCATCAACGCTAAATATTTTATCACTATAACTAACTCCATCTGAAACCAAACAATTTATTACAGCGAGTACGTAGAGGTCTGACATCATCACCGAGGAGATGGTGGCTATGTTCAACGTACAGAAAGTGTTATTACGTAGAAAAGGTTTGAACTACTGTTGAGAAATGAAACATCTTTAATATATTTAGTATTTTTATGTGTTACCTGTTTTATTGATAGTCTTTTTTTAATTTTTTAATTTAATCTTCTTTATTTTCTATTTTACACATAGCCTTAAAATTTATATCGCTGCCACCAATCTTCTCTTTGGGCCTTCGCTAGAGTTTTCTTTGGCTTCACCATGCCCGGCATAGTTCCCCAGCTTTTGGGTCCTATTGTATGCACTCTTGCTAATCCTCCACAATGGTGCATTTGACTCCTGTGGCTGCATGGGAACATCATCTATAGTGGATCAGACGCTATACGCTGATTACTTCTTCATGTTCGTCAGGAATTCCTTCATCATCGATACCAGTTATCCTGATTAAACTAGATCGATTCGGGAGAATATCTGGCAACAACCCTACCTTTATCAATATCAGGCTGCATCAATTTGACTAAGATAATCGCAATTCCCAGATTTTTATTTCTCTCAAAATATTCCAATATTCATTCCAAAGAAACAATTGACTGCAATTGAAGAATTTTTCAAAATGTGTATAGAACAATAAGCAACCACACATCAGAAAACCGACATGCTATTACAGTAGACACTCCCCTGCACAGGCTAGGGGTTATTAAAGTATTGACATACTTTTGGTTTAAGTACCTATAGGATCCCGGCTGTACACAGTGTCCCCTCTCTCCTTCTGAGCATTAATTTATTCACTGTCTGTTGGGAGGACAGTTGATAGCATCTGTACTGACAGAGCCGCTCTGTTTCCTAGGCAACCAAGGTTACCAGACATCTGACTTTGTCCCAGTCCTAAGAGAGAGACAGCGGGTCACAAGAGCGAGAGATGATAATTAGTAAGTGACCTATATACATATTATTCTATCCATGTAGAAGGACATCCTCAAGTGGAATACCCGATTGCGAGGCACATCCCGTAGAATTAAATAAAGTGATACTGCAAGATTGTGAAGTGTCCTTCAGAGCTGAGTTAGTGTGATGGTCACCTGAGCTTTATTAAATGCCTTGTCATCTTCAGAGTCATTTTCTTGACACACTAGACATTTTCTATACACTAGGTTGTCCATGAACACTTCCCAATGTAAAGACTGCACAGCACTCTCAGTGTAACTCATTATATACTCTGGGTTACCTTCAAAATTACTTTTCTTTTTATTCTTTGGCAATATTAGAGGTTAATTGTTCGACGTTGCAAAAGTACTAAAGTTGATTGCTGTTTATTATAAATCCACAGGCACCTTAAGAAAGCTGCCTGTCAGAATCTCCCCCTCAACTAGTTGTACAAATTCAAATGAAGGAAAGTAGACAAGTTGATGCGAATGGAAGGATAATCAGCATGTTAAAAGTAACACTCATATTGGAAAAATAGATAACTACGACTGAAGACAGATTCATCATCATGGATTTATTACCAATAAGGCGATATGTTTTAGTTTTTACCTGCTGGTTGGGATGGTTTGGTTTGATTGGATGGTCATTGGTTGCTTGTTTTGTTGGGTTTATGGTTAGTTACTTGGTTGCCTGGTTGGTTAGATTATTTTTTGCTTGCTTGGTTAGATTATTCGTTGGGTGGTTGGTTGGTGGTGTGGTTGCATGATTGGTTGGCTGGGTCGTTGGGTATTTGCTTTGTTGGTTGGCTTTATTTCGTTTTTTGGTTGGTTTTGTTGCTTGTTTTGTTGTTTTGATTGAATGGTTAGTTGGTTAAATGGTTTTGTTGGCTTGTGGATCATTAGTTGCTTTTTAGCTTCATGGTTGGTTGGTGGGATCACTGTTTGGATTGTTTGGCTCGCATGGATTGGTTGGGGCTGGTGGGTTTGTAGTTTCATTTGTTTGTTTGTTGGTTGGTGGGTTGGTTCGGTTTGGTTGGTGGGACTGTAGTTTGGTTTGTTTGGTTGATAGGATGGATGGATGGTTTGTTGTTTGGTTAAATTTGTGGTCTTCTTCTGAAAGTTCATCAAAGTGTAGCTTTGAAAGTTCTTTCAAACCAGGAGAGTTGAGGCTTATACTCAGCACTGTGATCGCAACATTCAATAACCACAGAGAGCTGTTGGAGCTGTGACAGCTCCAAGCAAACTCTTGAAATTGAGGCTTGACGATGGACAGTTATCCTCACATCACTTAGGTGACATAAAGCTCTTCACTCAGCTTTAGATTGTGTCCATCTGTCTACGTCTATCACTGTAATCATGTAAAAATATAAAACAACTCCCTACTGAGAAGGAAACGTCAAAATTACAGCAAATAAACGTCAGATTGACGTCGGATATTATATTTCCGCTGTATGGTTAAAAGACCCCAGCATTTTAACTTGTCCTTCCTTTCGTTCACAGTATATGTGCTGCATTTCTATTGACAGACGTTTGTACAAGCCAGTGGTAATGTTATAATGTCAAATTAACTCCAGCATTGTTCAGTAATTTCAAGGAAATGTTGTTGGAAATTGAACTGAATGATGTCAATATTCAATTTTACCGAAAGGCGTGACTTCACATTCACAAGTCATTTACAAGACTGCTGCTCAATCCGTGCCTGGGATAGCTTCTCAGAACAAAACAGAGAAGGATATTATCTTGGAAAAGAAATGTAAATAAGAAATTGGATGTTTTCTTCGGTTCTTTGGTGATTTCCTTTATGAGAAGATGACTTTGCCTTGTTCTTTAAAGAGTTTTGGAGGGTCTTCTCCATTTGTAGATACTGTGTCTCACTGTGGATCTGTGAAGTCACGGAGCTCAGGAACAGCTCCGGAACCCTAGACTCACTTTCTGGAATTTTTTGACATCATGCATTACTGGTGAGACCAATGAACTGGTGTTTGATGGTCATTTTATTAAAAGTGCCAGCACAGTTTAGAATCAGACAGAGGTGAAAAAACTGCTAGACTTGTGTAAATTAGTATAAGAGTATAAGTTTTTATTCAACATCTTTAATCGAGCACAAATGAAAATGTACCGACTCTGAAATGCAGTCGAAGTGCAAAAGTAAAGGAATTATTATTTTTATTTTATTATCAATTTGTAGTACAACTATTTTTTCAAAACTATAGCAAAAGAAAATACAATAAAAAAAAAAGGTGGAATTTTTTTTTTAAAAACGTAGGAAAATGAAAAGCTAGTACATGGTACTAGTGAAAAATACATTTTGTTATTCAGATTGTAGTTTAACTTCATAGAAGTATACGGCGTTCTCTTAAATTTTTTTTCTTAAATTGTTTAGAAATATAAGCATAAAAGTAATGAGTAAAAAAGCCAAGAATATCATACATGGTAAACTGTATCCATAATTCTGACAAGTTCTGTTTGTTTCCTAACATATTTTGCCGCCAAGATAACAGGAAAACGAACTATGATTCTTAATAAAAATTAATCTGTGTCGAGTTATAATGTTATGGCTGGATGGTCGAATCTGTATACGATATATTACTCTGAACATTTATATCTTTAAATATAACGCTTGATCTCAATATTCTGAAGCTGCTACTTCGTCAATGAGTATTTCTACACTGTGTTGATATTTTTATTCTATTTAAATATCTGACCTTCCAATTACAGGCAGAAAGTCCAAACTGACAGCGGATCGGTCGATTTATGCAAATTTAATCACAAAATTGTTGAAATGTGCAAACTAAAGTACGATATTAACAGACAGGCTAATTTCTTACCTCCTGCACAGTAGCAGAGAGGTCAGTGGAGGTTCTGACAGGATTTCCACTCCTGAATGTCATCAGTACACCTTGTTAGCCAGGCTATCTACTGTGTAATAATCTCACGAGTCCTGCGTTTTATAACAGCAAGCTTCTGTTAAGTGGAATGAATTTACAACGCCCTGTTTTTAATGCACCTGCAGCAGGCCGAAGATTCTCCTCCTGATAGAGAAGATGGGTCTCCCTGTTAGCCAAAATCACTGCCACACGCCCTTACGGAGAGTGAAAGTGTGCTGCTGTTCATCTTAACCCTTCTATAAACACTTGCGGGAATGGAGTTGGGGTGTGGAGACGCCTCGTATGTGGATACATTAAACAGCTGACTGATCACTGAGTCAATACACTGAGGCACTAACTGTGGACTGGATCAAACATGGAGGACAGATGGTGGAGGTGAATACTGATGAGGCCGACGCTGCAGCATATCATCGCTCTGTCCTCAGGGGAGGCGCACATTGCGTTTTAATGACAACCGCTAATAAATGCATGTTTTAATAATCTCATTATTATTATTATATGTCATTATCAAAGATTCACATTTACACTGCTGTCAAACACTGATTTGAAAGATTTAAGCACACAACAACAGTTATAGCAGCTGAGACCATCCTTCCCCAGACTGTGAGTTAGATCTGAGGGGTTTAACACAAATCAAGTGTGACATAACCAGGCTTTCTTTGTTTTTGCTGATTCAACAAAGCCTAAAAGAAAATAATGAGGATTTGATTTAATTTATGAATTCCGGAACAAGAACATCCCGAGAATCCCTTTGTTGCACGCCTAAAAATTTTTCAACAATGGTTGGATGAAAAACTTCCTTATATTTCAGGCTGGTATCCAAAACGTATGTCTGGTTTATGTATATGTATAAAAAGGAGGTTTATAAAAGAATTTGTTAGAGATTGTTCCCCAGTGAAATTATATTTATCTAGATTCATGCCATCATCGTTGACAGTGAGTGTACATATCCAGAAAGCCGCAAATCCTCTGCATTGTCCAAGCAATCCTCCTGATTGAAAACCTCAAATTAAATGTGAAGTTATGTCCGAAAAACAGAATTTTTCTTGGGGAAAATATAAACTATTAAACAAAAATGTGACAAATACTACCAGATCCCCTCAATTCGCCTGTAGATGACGATTCCAAAATATCCCTGACTTTTCGAGGGTATAATTAGCACACTAGGCTCATCTTGAAAAGGCTGTAAAAAAGAGGCCATTTATTCCCAAATAATAAGTATTTGGAAATTGAGAACTTGAGGGTGAAAATATTGTGATGGTAAAAACAACGCAAGTTAGTTTAGGACTGTATGTGAGAATCATTGGCTACAACGAGCTTAAGCTTACGCTAGCTATTAACAAATCTAGAGTAGCGAAGTTAGCAGCAGTTACAGCAGCAAGTAAATGATCTCTCACATGCTGACCCAGACTACTGTGGAGAATCATCCTTCCATTTTCTGTAATCGCTTATCCTGCTCAGGGTCACGGGGATCTGGAGCTGACACTGGATGAGAGGCAAAATACACAAAGGAGAAGCTACCCCGCTCACCAAAGGACCAACACATGGAGACAAACAACCACACTCACTCTGTCATACCTCATGATTTCATAGAAAGTTAATGCCAACTGCAAATTTGTGTTTGGTTGTGCAAACGTGGCAACACCAATTTTGTGGCATTCACGCAACATGGGTGAGAAATTGACATCAAACTGTGACACGAAAGCCTGTCAGCATTGGGAAGGAAATTCATGGCCTACCTTACGCCAATCGTCAGATAAATATAGAATACTTTCAAGCTACTAACAACAAGCAAACAAACAAAAATCCACTACCCTACAATAGACGTGCTGGTTTACTCTATAGGACAGCTTATTGTAGCTTTATGTGGACAAGTGGAGCTGCTTATGTTGGATATACGATAGTTTTCTGAACCCAGACTCGTTGGAGCATGATTTTCTGAATTCCAAAACAAATGTGTTAACTTTCCTTTACTAATAAAGGAAACAATCAAATAAACCTGCGAGTACTTGGGAGGAGAACATGAGATGGGAGAACAGAAAGACCAGAGGTAGATTTGAACCGAACAGTAGTACCCACTGTGTCAGAAGGTTCCTGGTTCAAAGACCTGGGGTCTTCCTATGATGAATTTGCGTGCTCCCTCCATGTGTGTGTGAGTACTTCTGGGTATTCCAGCCTGCCACAGCTCAAAAACATGAGATGCAAAACATAGATGAAGAATTCAGAATTTGAAAAACATTTTAAACTGTAAAATTGTCTCTAGCTATAGAAGAAATATTATCATATAGATATGGATAATAAATCCTGACTTCTCAATATTCAAAGTGAACATGGCGCCGTCTATTATGTGAGGACATATCCTGCGCTGATGGCATCATTTCTGTCTGCTCAGCTAAATTTACAGCGTCTGTCTCACAGGCAGGTCATGTTTCTAAATCCACTCAGGCAGGAAGAGTCACTGATCCTCCTTCACGGGCTGAAAAACTCTATTTTTCAATCTGTGACTATTTTTTAAGGCAGCTGCTCTTGTCAGCTTCCCTTCACCTGAATCACATCCTGTACCCTCTTCAAAAAAGAAAACAGCAGAAGGAGATATACCCTCTATCTGTGTCCACCGCCCGGCTTTTATTTGCTCGACCAATACAGGTCTCCCTCCTCGTGTTTTCGCTGATCGCAGGAATGTGTCTTCTCCTTGCTCTCACAGTTTGACTGAGTGACCCTAGCTGTCGACAAAACCTAGTCTGTCGCCCTCAGCAGCAGAGCTCCCGCCAAGGGGTCGCAGCGTTTTCTTATCAAATCATTTGCCAGAGCGAGGCAGACAGAAAATGGTCAACAGTTGGAAACTGTGTTCGATTTGTTAAAGTTGTGTCGACTCAGAAGGCAGATTTAAGAACTCGACACAGCTTGTTTCAGCATCTTAAAATCTGTACTTGGAAGTAAACCAACAGCCTTCTGGGCTTTTTAGAAGAGACTGTTGCACAGATGCCACTTCTGATTTGATATTTTCTCGCTCTTGATCTGAAATTGAAACATCCTGCAGGTTCCATTCAGGGAGATAAGAGGGTAACCAAAAAAACAGGCATCTCAGGTTTTCCACGATAACAAAGCTAAACTGTCCCTGTAATCTTATGGAGCCCTGGAAGTTCCTCGAGAATACTCAAGATGATTATCTTGTGTGCTCAAGCTCAATTCAGCATTACTAATGCAGGCCTGTTCATTGAAAACCACTAGGTCAATGATTCCTGCTGATGACGATCCTATATCTATGAGCAAAGCCGTTACACGATAATTCTGTAACCTATTTTTTTTCCGTTTATGGCATAAGCACATGCTCATGTTTCCATTACCGCTTGGTGCATTGCAAGCGCTCTTATTTTGAAGGATTGCAGCAGAAGTAATTTTGGTCAGCATTGTGTATGTTTTCTGACTTGATAAAATTAACTGTGTGTTTCTTAAACCAACTGTATCTTTTTTCAAATTGAAAATAAATCTTTATAATCCCTGGTCAGCACATTATGTTATATGGTGATTTTCGCCATCAAGGGAGGCTTTAAGATTAACAGTAAATCATCTTGTGCACACATGATAATAAGTGTGCAAAGATTTTAGAGTAGACCCGCTGAAAAATGGCAACCTCTGCTCTTTGCTTTTGATCTAACTTTGATTAGCTCCTGTTCTGTTTTGAATTATCTCCCCTCAAGTGTCATGCTGCGCTTTTCTCTCCCTGTCTGTATTTTCCTCCTGACTCTTTTTGCTCAGTTTGTTGACCCATCCCTAATTAGCTTTTTCAAATGTCAGGTTGTCTATGTTTTAATTTCCTCTTTCTCTATCCTAAGTCATCCATTTACTCAGCTTTTTCATTCTCTGTCTTTGTTCCTGCTCTTTGGTCATCGCTTGTTCTGATTTTTTTTTCTTTTTTGGACCACTCTTATTGAGATTATTCTGTTGAATTACATACAAGTAGCTCTCCAACAGTCTTTATTTCTACATTGTGTCTTTTTCTGTTGATGCTCAATCTGGTTATGAAGTTAATATGTTTATTTTTTATTTTTTTTACTGTCTTCTTCGTCTTGTGTCTGCATGTGAGTCTTGACAGGCAATTTTTGTGAGTCAGTAAAATCATTAGGTTGTCTTATTCAAATTTTTAAAAAAGTAATTTCAGGAAACCAGTTGTTACAATCTGGGTAAAAATTTGAAATTATGGAATCATCATCCCTGCTGTGCCCATGTCCGCAGCCATATATCATTTATGTTAACGCATAACTCAAAAACCTTTTTCATGGATCAATTTCAAGTTTTATACCTACGTAGACCTAAGTGCGAGGAAGGACTGGATTGATTTGGGGAATGGTGTGTTGTGTATTTCCAACGCTATGTTGAGTTTTACTTCCAAAAATTTGTGGGCCCTAATTTCTCAACCACTGGTCTAATTTAGACCAAATTTGTTCATATGAATCGACTCGATGTGATCTATCTTGTATTATATCACGTTTACATAAATTTTTCATATTTTACTCACTAGGTGGAGCTTTTTACAAAGAACACAGTTCTTCAAACCTAACTGCCTTGCGGTTGGTTCGATTTAGTCCAAATTTGGTGCATATGAATTGACTCGTGGAGATCCATCTTATATATATCATATTCTACTCTAGTATTTTATATTTCAATCACAAGGTGTTGCTTTTTCTTTAACAAAAAACTCTTTATTTGGATATAACTTTAATTTTAGGTGATCAAACAGGGGGATTGCTTGTACAACTCAGGGGATTGGGGACTTTTTTGGGCATATACCTATGCTGTTGGGGACGACAGAATAGATGTAGTTATCAATGCAATCACAACAAAGGCGTCCCCATTAAAAAAGTTGAATTATACAAAGTTTTCTCATATAAAGTATTCAATAAAAACATTTTTGAGATTCATAAGATATACCCTTTGTAAATCCACTTGAAGATGTGAATACATTATACAATTATTAATTCACTTGGACATCTACACAGCTTTTCCATCGGAGCAGCTCAGAATAACGTGAAGCAACTATTTCATAAGTAATACTGAAAACTGTAAACTGACATGCATTTATGAAGGGTTATTGGGGTTTTTTCTGCAAGTTGTCAGGAGATTTGAATTCATTATGAAAAAAATTTAAATTTGAAGAAAAATGATCATATCTCTGCAATGAGAGAAGACCTTACAACATAAAGTCAGACAAAGAGAATCTCAAAAGGACAGTTGTCTTTTCATATTCCATCAAGTCATATCAGCCAAAGGCAATTCAAAAAAACAAAAATCCACTTACAAATGTAGCACAAGCGGCTACATCAGCTTCACAGAGAGTATATTATTTCACTTTACATATTTTCCTCAGGTGAAACTAGGCCATTACTCGTTAGGAAATGAACATGTGACGAGCAAAGCTCCAGGCTTCCTCAAGAAGATAATTAGGCACATGGCAGTCAGAGCACGAGTAACAGAGAGGAATATAATAAGAATTCTCCTACTACAATCTGCCAGACAAAAGTGATGATATTTCTTCGTCACCCATACTGCTCCCCATCTCACCCACCATGAAGGTGGTGAGCCCAAAGAGCAGCAGCTCCAAGAAACACTGTGGGCTGAACCTGCCAAAGCCTCATGGACAAAGACCTGGCCACCAGACCTACAGATGGGTGCCCATGGTGCCTTACTCCTGGTGAGCAGTCACAAATCCCTAGAAGCCTGTTTGCAGAGCCACAAATCACTTTTAGACCCCTTATACTCTAAAAGGGGCATGGTAAAGTCTACCATGGGACTACTTTTGGCTGGGAGACCACATAACGGGTTAACACCCTGAACAACACCTTCACCACAAGGTCGGGATTTGGCCTGGGAACACCGCAGGATCTTCAAGGGAAAGGGAAAAAGCTGGTGAGTGTCGCTGGTGTGAGGAACTTTTGGAATACCCTGCATAGTCTGTTGCCAACAAAACCCGATCGGATAAGGGGGAAAAAAATGCATATTTCTATGCTCAGTCATAATCACACACCAACAGAAAAGAAAAGCAGGTCAGGGGCTCAATACAAATCCTAAGGACATTTTGTGTCTTTGGGGCTGATCGAAACCTAAACTTCCCAACTATGACCTCCTTCTACTTCCTGGGCTACCAATACCAACAACAACAAAAATCCTTATATTTAGTATCTGGTGCGGTTGAAGCTCCAAAAGGACTTAACTCTAGACTTTCTATATTTTCATTCCTGGGAATGCATTTTCTTAGCCAGAGTCAAGGCGGCACAAGGTTCATAGTTGGATTATTTTTCTTCACTGGACATTATTCAGCTCTGAGTATGGGATTAAAAAGTCACAAGCCCAGATAAGGAGACAATTGATAAAAGGTCTAGGGATATATTTACCAGCTGAACCCGGTACAGGATGCTGATCCCCAGAGTCATGAAGGGTTTGGAGAAATCGATCACCTTCTCTCTCTCTGAGGTGATAGTGAAGCCGGCGACAGCCAGGTCTGCTTTCTGTAGAGGGGGAAGAGAAAAAAAGTGGTATGATTTGGTTTCAAAAAGAGGAAACTTTTAAATTTGGTTCATCGGTTATCGTATTATAAAGTGATCATTACTTCTGATTGGGATTTACTAGACAATCCCAATCCCTACAAGGTCCAAGGCCTTTGTAGATTTTAGATGGATTTACGTTATTACAGTTTAGGTAGTATTTGCAAATGAATAATGTGAATTTTGTCCAGTTTGGCTCGCTGCCCAAAGCGAACATTAGGCGTCATTGTCATCATTTCGGTCTGACGCTCTAATGCCTTTTTTTGAAGGTTTAACAGTATTTCCTCAGGTCTTGTTTTGTGTTTATCATTTCCTGTTTTATTCTTCCTTTGTGGCCTTTTTTCACATGAAACTTCTTATTTTTTTGTCCTTCCACCTCCAACTATTTTACACTATACCCTATGTACTTTTACGATCCATTTCCTTTGTCCTCACATTTAAAGGATTTAGTTCCTTTTTTCATTTGTGATTGTCCTCCTTGGTTTCATATGCATCTTGTTGGCCCTGATTGAGCTCACCTATGTCTCATTACTTCTTCCTTTTCAGTATTTAAACTGGTGTGTAACTGTCTTGCATACAACTTCCTCATTGATGTTTGATTCACAAACTCTAGCGCCACTAAGCAGGTGACGTCTTTAGACATATAAGACTCTGTTCAGTTGTCTATTGGTGACCAAGGCTTGTTGCAAATAGATGGCAATTATAAAGTGTATCTTTACAACATCCAGAAAGAG
>VRLP01008631.1:0-15938 GCA_009660295.1 Lophius piscatorius
CCGATGAGGAGTGATGAAGGTCGTTACAGTAATCCAGTCGGGAGGAGACAAACGCGTGGACCAGCTTTTCAGCATCACTCAAGGTGAGTGAAGAACGGAGTTTCGAGATATTTCTGAGATGGTGAAAGGAGATCTTCAGATGTGTTTGATGTGGGATTCAAAAGTGAGTTGAGGGTCAAATCTTACACCAAGGTTGGTGACTGATGAAGACTGATGAAGACTGATGAAGAGAGGGGAATGTCGTGACCAGAGAAAGTAATATTGGTTATGGAGGAAGACTGGACGTGGTCCTTGGACCAGACCACCTGTTGGTTGGATGAAACTTGGGGACTCTCCTCCCTCCCTCAACATTTCATTAGGCTAAATCAAACCTAAAAGGTCGGATGTCATACAGGCTAAGGCTCCTAGGATCCGCTGTGGGGCCTTCCTGAAGACCAATCCCAGCTTTGTTGGTAGAAATGGTTGAAACACCACTGGCAATGCCATGTGCTATAACTAGCTTTGCTAACCGCGACCCTTGAGTGGCAGGCAGGAAAAAGGTAGAACGAGAATTTAGTCTTTAATATGCGTAAGGAAGGGGAGAAGCTGGGATGGCCCCTAAAATACTCTAGACACAATTCTACCGCCATGGATCCTCCTACACCAGAAATACACCTGAGAATATCAAAAAACACCAGAGCTCGTGAAAGTACTGCAAATCCAGACATGGTCATGAAATGGCCGCAAAACAACTGAGAACTGAGAACACCTCCAGACTTATACTGAGGGGCCTAAGATCCCAAAACAGGAATACTGGGCCAAGTCCATTACATGCAAGACCTGGAGATCTTAAAGTTCCGGCGACTGTCTGACTGTCGGTGTGAAAAACATGATATGGGGGCAGAAGAAGTCAGGCTCAGCCTCAGTGTAAATGTCCCTGAAAGATAGTCAGCTGGGGGCCCACCAGACCTTGTGGTGGACCCGATGACCCTATTGTATAGAACAGGGTTAGGGTCAGTGGTAAACATGGCAGATAAGAGGAAGGAGTAGGGATTATTGAGCGTCTCCAGCACCATCAGCCTGACAAACAGCCATAATAATAAAAGACAAAGTATATACAAGAACCACAGACGCAGCTACTGCTAAACATCAATAATCCATCAATAATCAGCGATGGCGTGACAGCTGATTGGCAGAAACGACGGGAAACAAAAGGTTCGTCGTTACTTTTCAAGATAAAAGAGTGTAAAGGCAGTTTTATCTGGGCAAGGAGTGAAGACGGACTGTCCTGATGATAAGACTGAGACCGGAACTCTCTGGACCGGAATGGGATCCGGCCAAGATGGTCAAGAACGACGATGGCGGATGTTGAACCATGAATGTGGCCTTTTGAAGAACAACGGGGTTCACCGCATGATCAGGTGAAAAACACAGTCAGGCACAGTGAGGAGAGCCTGGACCTGAACCCGAACCTCCTCAAGACTGTGAGAGCGGTCCTTGACTTCATCATCCAACATACGGCATCACACATACAGCATCCAACATATGGCATCCAACATACGGCCTCCAACACGACACATACAGCATCCGACACAATACATACAGCATCCACCAAAAAGCATCCAACATAAGGCAACAAACACAACACATACAGCATCCAACATACAGCATCCAACTGACTACGTACATCATCCAACATGCAGCATCCAACATACAGTATCCAACATACTGCATCCAACACGACGCAGACACCATCCGACATAAGGCATACAACACGATACCTACAACATCCAACATACAGCATCCAACATACGGCATCCAACACGACGCATACAAGTCTCCAACACAATACATACAGCATCCAACATACAGCATCCAACATAAGGCAACCAACACAACACATACAGTATCCATCAAACAGCATCAAACACAATACATAAAGCATCCAACATACAGCATC
Organism: Lophius piscatorius; assembly: GCA_009660295.1. Taxonomy (NCBI): domain Eukaryota; kingdom Metazoa; phylum Chordata; class Actinopteri; order Lophiiformes; family Lophiidae; genus Lophius; species Lophius piscatorius. Next base: position 1,940 of record VRLP01008631.1, read on the forward strand.
CAACATATGGCATCCAACATACGGCATCCAACACAACACATACAGCATCCAACAGCATCCTATATATGGCATCCAAAACAGCACACAAAGCAGGCAACATACAGTATCCAACACAACACATTCAGCATCCAACATACAGCATCCAACATAAGGCAACCAACACAACACATACAGTATCCAACATACAGCATCCAACACAATACATAAAGCATCCAACATACAGCATCCAACATATGGCATCCATCATGACACATCCAGCATCCAGCATACAGCATCCAACATACGACATCCAACACGACACATACAAGTCTCCAACACAATACATACAACATCCAACATACGGCATCCAACATACGGCATCCAACACAACTGATACAGCATCCAACAGCATCCTATATATGGCATCCAACACAGCACACAAAGCAGGCAACATACAGTATCCAACACAAAATATACAGCATCCAACATACAGCATTCAACACACGGCAACCAATACAACACATACAGTATCCAACATACGGCATCGAACAGAATACATCCAACATCCAACATACAGCTTCCAACACACCACGTACATCATCCAACATACAGAATCAAACAAACAGCCTCCAACATACGGCATCCAACACAACACATACAGAATCCAACATACAGGATCCAACACAACACATACAGCATCCAACATACAGCATCCAACACAACACATCCAGCATCCAGCATATGGTATCCAACACAATACATACAGCATCCAACAGCATCCTATATGCGGCATCCAACACAACACATACAGCATCCAACGTGCAGCATCCAACATACGTCATCCAACATAAAGCATCCAACATACAGCCGAGAGAGAGAGATAGAAGAAATTATATTAGCTTATGCTAATCCACTTTCCTCCGCGGCGGCAGCAGGGATCCCAGGTTGATATAATAGTAATGTAACATTTAGCAATAGCTTATGGGGAAATACAATACAATAATAATAATAATAATAATAATAATAATAATAATAATAATAATAATAATAGAAATCATCATGATCATCTTTTAATCAGTGGACATCGAGCAGGTCCACAGCTGTAGAACCAGTCAACAACCATGTGACCTTGCTTTTCGGGTGTGTGTGGTTGTCCGTGAGTATGTATGAGTGAATGTGTGAGCGTTTTAGACTAAAACAGCGTCACATACGTGAGAATTATTTCTAGTAGATTCAGAATTCAGATTTGGTTGTTGTCATTGGACTTGAAGACAAAACAATCTCTTCTTCCACTGGTTTCATCCGTCTGCGAAGGTTAGGGGTTCATATTCTCACAAACCCGACAGCTGTTATAGGATCTAAGGATGTTTACTGCACCAAGCGTTAGGTTCGTTTGATTGAGTGAGTTGATTGAGGTCCCTATAAGGTCAACAGGAAACAGCTCCTTCACTTCCTGCACTATTTTGGGATGCAAGCGTATGGAAGCCCTCTGTGGTCAAGAGACAGATTCTTGAGGCTTGGAGCTCCACAGGGTGAATGATGAGCTTCCTCGATTGCTGATGCTGTGTTTCCCTCCACATTCCATAGATGGTGCAAGAATGCCCGTCCTCGGCCCTAACCATACTACGGAATGGGCTGAACCAAACCACTGAACATTCTTATATTCTCAAATCCAGATCCTGGTTCTACGGTTTGGACTGAATGTGAGGCTGTTGTGTCTACATCTGCTCCTGGTTCTGAGGCTCAGGTCCTGGTTAACCCTAACCTTCCCAGGAGAGGAAAGATGATTTTTGGTGACTGGACATTAAGGGTCATTCCTCTTAAAACCAAATAAACAAATATATATGTATATATATAAATACGAATCCCCGTAGGAGTGAGTGTTTGTGTGTATGTGAATGTGTCTGTCTCTGTGTGTGTTTGTGTCTTTTTGTCTGTGTGTGAGTGTGTGTGTAAGCATTAAGTGTAGGCGTGAGTTTTATGTGTACGTGTGTTTGTGTGTGTGTGTGTGTTTCCATCTTTAAATATACGTGGACAGTTTGCAACACCCACCGCTGAGTGATTTCAATTCTGTTGACGCCACATATCCCTGATATTCAGTGATGTACGGTAAATATAAATCTATTGTTTGGTGATGGAACAGGTCTCAGAACTCCCATTCAGATCAGATCAGATCCGCAAAGTATTATTGGACAGACATGAGTGGAGACAGATTTCGTTTTAGACAAGTTTAGACATGCTTAGATCTAGACGGTTTAGATTTAGACAGATTTAGACAGGTTTAGATTAAGACAGGTTAAGACTAGGATAGGTTTAGATTTAGATAGGTTTAGATTTAGACAGATGTAGACAAGTTTTGTCCAGCTCATTCTAGGTCCGTCCACTTGCTGGGCTGCTGGCTGACGGACTGACGTCAGCCGTCAAGAGGAAGCAGGACCGGTATTTTCATGCCAGTGAGTCACCGTCGGACTTGGTTCCTCACTCGTGACTTCTGAAGACAATTAAGCCGAGCTTCCTTCCTGACAGCTTGTGGTTTCATTTGGTTCAGACTTTCCAAATTACATCAAAAGACTGAAGAGCTAATTCTGTTTGTAGACAGATATTAAACTGAGGTCTTTGTCAAAACAAACACATTGAATCAGATTCTGCTTTTCTGAGAATTTTTCTCTCCTAAAATCATTATGAGGGTTAGGGTTAGTGTTTGTTTTTACTCTTGAGTCAGAGGATTTTTATGCAGCATCAGATCGTCTGAATCTAAAATCACTACGTTTGTGTTTCCTTTCATCTCCATTTTGGTGCTTAAACCGTCTCCTGACTCTGGAAGAGGTAGACCCAGGACTCTCTGGGGGGACTATAGGTCTCATCTAAACTGCAAACACACTGAAGAGTGTTGCTGGGGAAGAGGGATGGATGGAATACCCTTCGTAGTCTCCTGCCAGCATGACCTGACACAGTATGATGGAATGTGTCAGAGAGGCGTAGATTCAACTTCAAGAGATTCACAAGCTAGTAAGTGTACAATAATCCAACAGACGGCAGCAGATCTGAGAACAGCGATCGACAAAAAGATTCAATATTAATAAATATGTTTACTGCCCTTAGCCAAAGTATCCTCACAAGCTTGATGTTCCTCTCTGTCAGACTGTTTTCAGAGCTGCTCTATGCTGGTGGCTCTTACGATGCATATGTCATCGTCTCTCGTCTGGGGTAGATGACATCATCACACAGACGTACTGCATGTTTGTTGCTCAGACCAGAACGTCCAAAACTCATTCTCAATATACTTTCTTCCTCTCTTACTTCTGCCTCTTCCTCTCATGACTCCCACTTCCGTTTGGATGCTGCACGAATGTATGCCACTATGTTTCCATTCTCATTCCCTCTCTTTCTTTTCATCAAAGGTTTCACTCTGCCCTTAACGTCTGGGGCCAGACTAGTAACGCTGGTCGTACAGGAAGGTAACATCTCAGTGGACTGAATGGTCTCACCTGTGGAGGAGTGTATAGCCACGCCCAGATACCTGGAGAGAGAGGGAGAGATTGAAAAGATAATAATAATAATAATAATAATAATAATAATAATACGTTAAATTTATAATGCACTTTACATTTGGATCAAATCTCAAAGTGCTACAAAGTAAAAGCAGATAAAAGCATCAATTAAAAAAAAAATTTTTTTTAAATAAAAAGATAAAAAATAAAATAGTAACTATATAAAAACCTGACCAAAAAGTAGCAATGTTAATTAAAGTTATAGGTTCTGCTAAAAAGGAAAATTTGAAGTCCTTATTGATGAGAGATTGGGACAATGAGAGAGTTAGGGAAGTTCACGGTCTAGATGAGGCGTATAGTCCCTGTTATAGAAGAAACAAGGAATGAAGTAGAGGAATGAGTCCTCCATGATGGATCTGCTCCTGGTCACTCTGGTCAACCTGTTCCAACAAGGACATCCATCTGCTGCTTACTGGGGATGTCAGATAGCCGAGGTGTTTATGCTGTTAGCTGAGGGGCATTTAGGATTATAGGATTTCAGGAATGCTAATTGTATGAAAATTGTATGATCTTACAGATAAACCTAACAAATGTATAGCCTGTTCATGTCTCTCAGCATCTGAATGCAGTCTGGGGGTCTCATCTGGATAGGGTCTCATAGAGCCTCTTAGGACCTCATATGGTCTCATAGGTTTCATTGGGCCTCATATGGTCTCATAGGGTGCATAGGGTCTTATATGGTCTCACAGGTTCTCATCGAGCCTCATAGGGTCTCATAGGGCATCATAGGGTCTCATGGGGCCTAAGACCTTCCTGGGGATCGTTGGTGAGGAGCAGATTCCGAGTGAGCTGGATGGAGCAGTTCGGAATGAAAAAGTCTTCCAAGCGGTATCGCAAAGGATGGACTCTGAGGGATTTCAGCGATTGTCTGATCCGTGCCGAGTGAAGCTAAAAAAGCCAACAAGGCTGAAGTGGGGCCAACAGGACGAAGTGGTAATGGTATGATGCCATGGACGCCATATAAGGTCACAGGCCGCCGAACAGGGAAACGGAAGGAGGACTAGACTAGGCCACCACACTGCTAGAGTTGATCGGTAAGTTTTCCTATGCGTTGGTATTGGCTTTGTGTTCATTATAGTTACTCTGGCTCACTAAAAGGGTTCTTAAATAGTTGTGAAATTATTATACAAAACAGAACAGAAACTCCGCGATCAGTGCACAACTGTTGTTATCTTGAACGGTATTCATGTAGTTTGTGTAACAAACTCGTGAATTGTGCATCTGTACAGTTGAAGATACAGTCCCTCAATGATCACATCCTCGAGAGGATGTGATCATTGAGGGACTCGACGCGAGTCTTCGTTTTTCCTTGACGAAAGCCCTTCCACACCAAGTAGATCCAGCTCTCCTGTGATGGCATCTACCTTGACCCCTTCAGAACAGACTTCGAGTGCTATCCCGCCTCAATCCATCGGTAAGACATGTAGGAGTGGAAGTTAACACTAGATTGTGTATTTATTAATATTAGATTTAGTATATAGCTAGCTATGCCAATGCATTTGCTTTGGTTGGAGGATAAAAATGTTTCACACAGTCTTGTGTGTTAATGACTGAACATTTTTATATTGTGGGAATATGTTATGAATCTTGGGCACACAAGCTAAACAATAATCCCTTTTCGGGACTTTGGGGCTCGGTAGAATAGTGTTACCCACCTCCAAATAGAATCTATGCAAGACTGCAACTTTAAACATTCACTACAGTCTGTTTATGTTCATACCAGCTCATCACGCAAGCCAATGTATATTCACCTTTTTACCACTACACCACTGCATAACACCCACCATTTCTCAGATGTGATTAAAGCTGCCAGTCTCTTATTCCATGAACAATGCACCACAATCTTTTGGAATTTGGGGATTTAATTGCTCGGGGGGGGGGTTGCATATATGGTGCACTGTTAGGAATCATTTGTATTGAAAGCAGTCAGACTTTAGCAGGGACAACAAGGACAGGTATAAATTGGTCTAGGCTTTTGCATATTCCTTCTAGTTTCATGTAAATCTGTTAAGTGGCGAGCACATCAGGGTAACAGGACAGGTATAAGTTGTAAACCATTTCATGAACAAGGTCTGCAGCTATTTGGGCAAACAAACAAACCTCAGAAAATAAATATTATTACTCATACTAAATAATGAATACTGATAAATATTCCAGATATATTCCAAGGTTGGACTTGGTGCTGAATTATGATTTTAAAGGTGCACGGAAAACATGAAGGCAGTGTAAAAGTCGACAGAATTTATTGATGTCCATCACAATGTCAAAAGGTAAACAAAACAAAAAAGGCACATTTTCACGGCAAAGTATAAAAGTTAAGAAAACAAAATGAACTGTTGAAATAACACATGTCCTGTTTTTTTTTGACAGTATTTCTTTTCACCTGCAGCCTTTTTGTCATACACAGCCTGAAGTTGTTGAGATGAACAGCTTAAAGCCGAGCAGCAAAAAAAACAGCTGCTGGATTTCCTCCATTGTTATCTGTTGCGTCGCGTTCGTTGTAGTCGCACCTGTATGATGTCACACTACTTAACTCGCTGACCCGGCTGTTGGGTCGGCTGAATTTGGCCTACGTCCCGGCTATTAGGCGAGGGTAATGTTGGCAATGGAAACGCTCACAAGACCAGGTCAGGCTAACCCTAACCATACCATACTACATACCGAACTGACCCACACCACGCAGTGAAAACACGCCATTAGGGTCTCATAGGGTCTCATATGGCCTCATAGGGTCTCAAATGGCCTCATAGGGTCTAATAGGGCCTCATAGGGCCTCATATCATCTTGTGGGGTCTCATTGGGTCTCTTAGGGTCCCATTGGGTCTCATAGAGCCCCATAAGGTCTCATAAGGTCTCAAATGGCCTCATATTGCCTTGTAGGGTCTCATAGGGACTCATGGGGCCTCATAGGGTCTTGTGGGATCTCATGGGGTCTCTTAGGGTCTCTTTGGGTCTGGGTTAGGTTGTTGGTCTGTGTTTTTGGGTTGTTCTCTAACAAGTAGTCCAGTAATCTCTAACAAGTAGCAGAGTCAATCCAGAAATGCTCTGTCACACCAGATCTGGGAAAACATGTGTTTATTATGGTTCTATTTTCAGTTTTGTTTGTGAATCTGTTCCGAGGCATCTATTATTGGTTGCTTAATTTTCACCATCAGGTCAAGAACATAAGATCAATCTCAACTCCTCTATTATTGTGTCTCTGAGAAGGTTAAATTTAGCCTCATGCTATTGTTCTGTATTTTCAGCTGAAAGCAGTCTGGTTCCCTCACAGGCGTTTTGGCTATATTTGTTTCAGGGTGTGGCTGCAGCAGGGCATCACGGGATATTTCAGTCTGTGAGGGTGGGCGGCTGTGGTTATGTTGTGGTCAGACTGCTGCAGAGAAAGAGAAGAGAATGAGGAAGACATGAGAAAGAAAACTAATTGAGATGTTTACTTCTCACTAGTTTTGATTGTTCTGGATCCAGTGGAGCCTGAGATTGGACTTACCCTGGTTCTGTAACAGATAATTCATTCAAACACACTTTAAAGGGAAACACCACAAAAAAGTAATGTAAAGTGAGAATCAAACAGCCAACATGATGGAAACTTTCAGAGTAAAATAATCTAATCTTGTTGGGGAAACAGGAGAATTATTATCCATGCTTCAAAGCACTGATTTAGTCACACTGGACAACCTGACCAACTGACCACCTGAGCATGGTCAGTGTAATATGGTGGACAAAACAGTGAGAAGGCTCCAGGTTCAAAGCAGGTGGAGGCCTTAGCCTTAGTGACAAGCTTCGTCACTTGGAGGGCATCCAAGGGGATGAAGGAGGATAGCCAGGGATGAGGCAGGCGCGCGGTAGGGGGAGCGGTGTCTTCACATAAAGGTGCATGTGGAGGGGTGGAGATAGACGCTAGGAGCTCATATTTATAACTATATACTATATATAACTCATATTTTCTAATGTGTTTTGAAAAAATGGCAGAGCAGTTTAATTGTTATGTTGTGAAGCAAATAACACCTAACAACAGAGACTGATTGTAAAAAAGCTTGCCTCCGATGCTGCATGTGCTGACCTGGTGTCACGCAGTCTGTTGTTTGTTCAGACCCTTTTTATAACAGTAAGAATCATCCCCTGTCACTGTGGTGTGTTTGACAGTATCATGATGGAAGATAGTCATCATCATCAGGCGGACCACCGGCCACAGGCTCCACCTCTCTACAAACCTAGAATAGAAAGTGTGGTGGCTGCTGATGGAAAAACCCTCAAGCCTGTTATCACAACTTTGGATCTTCTTTGACTTCCTGAATGAACCTTCACCATGCTCCTAGAGGAGCTATGTAAGGTGGTGCACTTGGGTGAAGGCTTGCGTTCTTCCAGGTTGTCTCCATTAGGGATGACATGATTCATAATTTTGAGATTAACTGTGATTATTAAAGTCCCAGTATCGCCTGCCGGTGGGTTCATTCAGCAGCAGGTGAACGTTTTGTCCTGAGGATGATGAGCTGGAAACTAGTGAACGGATCATGGGCGTCCAAAGCTCATTGACGTATGTGGAAAATGATGGTAGCCCATGTTGTCAGACCCCACCGAAGAGCGTCTGTAGCACCATCTGCTGAAAAAGTTCATGCTGGTCCTGACAGAAAGGTGTCAGAACACGCAGTGACATCACACAGCTGTTTTGGTGTCTTCACAAAATCAGGCAGGTGGTTTTATCCTTATGGCAGATTGGTGTGGATCCAATGTACACCAGCCTGCCTACCAGAAACAACTTATTATTGTGAACCCTTCCCAGACTGATGGACTTCAACCTTCCACCATCTGGAATTTCTGTTGATTTTGGCATAGTGTGGTACTGATGAAGGCCAACTTCCTGATTCTGAAGATGGTCTGCTGAAGTGTGGTTCAATAGGGATGGTAGTGATCAGGTCTGGGTGGGTCCAGTCCGGCAGGAACCAGTTCTTCATTCAGATTGTTTTTTTTTTAATAGGATTTAGTCTATGAGGGGCGGGGCCTCATTCTAAGGTGGCGGGGCCTCATTCACACAGACTCAGTTGGTGTCAGAGAAGCTTTTTGGTTTAATAAATTAGATGATTAGATGATTGTGTTCTCTCAGGTTGTGTAGCTCAGGGGCCAACACTTTGTCACACTTAAATATCTGTCAGAGTACTCAGATTACTTCCTGATCTTTAAAGCGTGTTTGATATTTAAGCTGTTCTAAATATTTCATATGAAGGGAATATGTTCTCTCTGCCCCCTGCAGCAGTCGCTGGGCAGTAAATCCAAGCATGTGTGTCATGTGATCAGGCGGGGGTTCTGAAACAACCCTCACCAAACACAGTTCCAGCTGCTTCCACAAGTCTGTCCATCCTAGAGAAGGAGCAGGGAATTGAACCGTTTCTGGTCCGTATCTCCCGTTTGAGTCCTGTTACGTCTGAACCGTCAGAAAGAGTTTGAACTAACTTTAACCTAGAACTTTAAACTAGTGTAACCAGTTTCTCATGAACATTCAGTTTGACACTTCTGTTGTCATTATAATTCTACAACAAAGCTTTGAAGATCACCCTCGTTCATCCACCCACTCATTCATTCATTCATCCACCCATTAATTTGTTCATCCACTCATCCATCAATCCACCCACACATCGTCCATCATCCATACAGTCATTCATGCATCCACTCATCTATTCAACCACTCATCCATCAATCCACCATCATCCACTCATCCACTCTTTCATCCACCCACTCATCTGTTCATCCATTCATCCATCAATAGACCCATCATCCATAAATTCACTCATCCACTCACTCATCCCTTCATCCACTCATCCATTAATCCCCCCTACATCCATACACTCATTCATGCATCAACTCATCTGTTCATCCGCTCATCCATGAATCCCCCTACATCCATACACTCCTCATCTGTTCATCCACCCATCCATCAATCCCCCCTACATCCATACACTCATTCATCCACCCACTCATTCATCCAGTAACTCATCTGTTCATCCACTCATCCATCGATCCACCCACACATCGCCCATCATCCATACCTTCATCCATCCACCCATTCATCTGTTCAACCATTCATCCATCAATCCCCCCTACATCCATACACTCTCAATCTCCGATTGACCATCAGCGGCTCTGAGGTGGAGAAGGTTCAGGGAAACAGGGTGGAGGGGACCCATCTGACGGATGATCTGCAACATTCAGTTCTTCCCCAGGCTGAAGAGGGGGACCTCCCCATCCCAGCTATGAGTAGCCACTGATGGAATCAGGTTGTTGCCTCCTCCATGAGTCCTAGTAGGAACAACGACCATTTCATCTTTGAGCCTCTAGTGCATCAAGATCTCCCGAGGAGAATCCGGAGGTCTTGACCTCATCATTCCGCCTGGGGCGACATCCCACCAGTGATTCGTTTCAGCGATTAAACCCACACATGCATTTCAAGTGTGCCATTGAAAAAAGAGAATGCAAATGACAGAATAAAAATATCATGTTCCAAAACAGAGTTCCGACTCGGTTAATGTCAGAACAACGCACGATTGAACAGCTGATCAACTTTTCATCATCATCATTTTTATTTATACACAGAAACTTTATTATTATTATGGAAGTCCTTGGCTGAGTCAGGGCTGCTTCTTAAAGTATTATAATGTAATAATATTAAAAGGCCATATAAATATTGTATCACAATATTATGATTGCTGATTTATTACCTCATCATGATTCTGACACATGGAAACTGAAGCGGCCGGGTCATTTGTGAACAATCGTGTGTCATTTCCTTTTCATTCACAGAAGGAAAGACTTTAAAGCGAAAGAAAAATAATGATGCCCACCTGCGGTTCCTTCGGACTCCAGACAGTCAGTATCATGAGGTCGTGACCTCTTCCATGATCCCCGGACTGCTCAGATTCTAAGATCCGGACCCGTGGGACCCAACACCCACTGACCTAGAATAACTAATAACTATCATGACATTTGTAATCATAATGATGGTGAATTAGTGTTTAAATATTGTGCAGCAGGTCTACCTGAAGGAGCTTCATCCAGAACTTCCTGCACCTTTTCGCTGTTTGCTTCAGCAGCATCACGAACGGACGAGACCTCTGAGCGGAAGAGACACCAACGTCACGACACACCTTTGAGAGCGCCGTGTCAGCGTCAGGCTGAATCACAGCAAGGACCGGAACCAGAACCAGGTCCGCTGGCTTGACCTCTCTGTGAATTTAAAGCAGCATTTTCTTTTCATCCCTCTTCTGAATTTCTCAGTTTCCCATTTGCCATGGGTCACCCTTCAGTTTATTACATATTATAAAAGTTCAACCATTAAAAGTGTGATCTGGAGTCTTAAAAAAAATCCCCTTCATTTAAATGGATTTTGAAATTATTCAGACGGATCAGACGGATAGATGATGAAAGGTGACACTCGTCACGTTTGGTTGGAACTTTAAATACAACAACTGTGGAGAAATGCAGCCAAGAGAATCAGGAGGTTTAATTGAACTTCATGTCGTCTCTCCTGAAAGGCCCTTCAGTTTGAAAGAAAAGCTACAAATTCAGTTTTCATTCAATTTGTAAAGTCTGTGCAAAAAGATAATTATGAATTTTGATTTTACATTATATACACATATATATATATACATATATATACATATATATATATATATATGTATATATATATAATCAGTCCTTGCAGCCGTTGTGCGGTGGAAACTCCTCACTTCCTGCATCACTGTGTGGTTCAGGTCAACAGATGTTTGGCTGCAGACAGACGGAAAGTCTGCACAGAAGACCACCAGCAGCAGGAGCAGGAAGAAGACCTCCTGCATCACGATGGACTCGCCCCATCCCTGCACACGGCCTGTTTGTCCCCCTCCTCTACCTCACTGTCTCCCTCTTGAGAAACCCTTCTTTTGCACTTTCATCTCGTGGTTGTTTAACTTGTTTTTAACTGGTGTGCTTCATTATCGCTCCTGGGGATCGAATATCGTTCGTTCATGTGTGAACATGTTGAATTACAATAAATCATCTTGAATCTGGAACATACTATACGTCATTATAATTATATATCATTGCTCCTCCTCTATAACTGTCTTTTCTGGTCCCTCGCTCTACCTCTCTCTCTCTCCTTCCCTCTCCTTGTCGTTCCCCCTCTTTCTCTCTCTCTCGCTCTCTCTCCCTCTCTCTGTCTTCCCCCTCTTTCTCTCTCCCGCTCCTTGTCTTCCCGCCCTCTGTCTCTCGTCCCCCCTCTTTCTCTCTCTCTCTTCCTCTCCTTGTCTTCCCCCTCTTTATCTCTCTCTATCTCCCTCTCTCTGTCTTCCCCCCTCTTTCTCTCTCTCTCTTTGCCTCTCCTTGTCTTCCCCCCTCTTTCTCTCTCTCTCCCTCACTCTCTCCCCCTCTCTTTCTATCCCTCTCCTTCTCTTCCCCCATCTTTCTCTCTCTCTCTCTGTCTTGCCCCCTCTTTCTCTCTCGCTCTTTCTCCCTCTCTCTCTTTCCCCCTCTTTCTCTCACTCTCTCTCCATCCCTCTCATTGTTTGCCCCCCTTCTTTCTCTCTCTCCCTCTCTCTATTTCCCCCCTCTTTCTTTCTCTCTCCCTCTCCTTGTCTTCCCCCTCTTTCTCTCTCTCTCTCTCCCTCACTCTCCCCCCCTCTGTCTCTCTCTCTGTCTCTGTCTCTCTCTCCTTGTCTCCCCCATTCTTTTCTCTCCCCCTCTCCTTGTCTTCCCCTTTCTTTCTCTCACTCTCTCCCTCTCTCAGCCCCCCCCCTCTCTCCCTCTCCTTGTCTCCCCCCCATGTTTCTCCTTCTCTCTCTCTCACTCTCTCCCCTCTCTCTTTCTCTCCCTCTAGTCTGATGATCTGACATGAAAGTAGGAGGGTAAGATGAAGAATGGACCATCAGTCGCCCTTTACAGGTCCAGTTTTCTGCTCTTTCTTTTAGCTCAGTGGGTGGAGCACTCGTCCCTCTATCGGGATCATCTGAAATTGGTTCCCTATTGTCTATGCAAATCTTCCAAATACTCTTTCTCCAAAACATAGCATAGAATTCTTCAACAGTAGGCAGAGAGCTCCACTAAATTCTAGAGCCTCGTCCCAGTGAGTCCGGCTCTGCCATACGAGGAGGGATGTTTGCCATTTGAAAAATAACTTAGTGGTTGAATCTGTCCCATGATTTAAAGAGTAGAACTTTATGGAGTCTCGTTCCTCCTTCTGTTGCTGATGATCTTAAAGTGTTTTTCCACAGACTGATGAAACAGTCAGTCTCGTATCTGACATTAACACTTTGACCTCTGTGCTTCGCCTGAGCTTCTATTTCCATCTTTACAAGCTTTTGCTCCGTGTGTTTGTGTTTGAGCCCTAATTACAAACTGTTGGAGGAATTTTATTGTGGAAAACGATATGAGCTTATTTTAGGTCAAGGCCCGAAATAACCTTGTTGGTTCAAGGTTCTGGACTGATTCCTGAATGTTCATGACCTTCACTGGAGGTCTTTACAGACATGCCTGCAGTGAGATCCAATAACATCTGTTTACAAGTGCTGCTGGTATGAGCGAATGAATAATATTAAACTTCTCAATCATAGTCCAGATCGGCATTGATCTACCATTTGCTTCAGTTATGTCATCATTTCTACGTTTACAAAATCTGAATTCCCCCCTGCCACCAAAAGAAAACCAGTGCATGTGGACTGATTTCAGTTTCTGCAATTTGTTAGGTCTTTACTCCGGCTAACGTTTCAGATCTACGCCTTCATCAGAGCAAAAGGAAGAGGAGCTGGAGCTGGAGCAGCTCAGCTCTGAGGATAAAAGTATGAAAGTATGCAGAGATGAGGCAATAGATGAACAGGAAATGCTGTCACAGTCAGCCTCATCTGTCAATCACTGTGTCACCTGCATGCTCAGCCTGTCACCATTATCTGCTGTCTTTAAGATTTTGTCTCTCCATCCATCTAGTACTTCCATGCTGCTTGTTTGGGCGTCCTCCAGCTCTCAATCTCCACCTAGTCCTCAGAGATCCATCAGCTTCATCATTCATCAGCTTCTGCAGTCATCAGCCACCACCATCAGTATCCGGCAAGGATATACCACCACCACCAGTATTATAATAATAATAATAATAATAATAATACATTTAATTTATAATGCACTTTACATTTGGATCAAATCTCAAAGTGCTACAGAGCAAAAGCAGATAAAAGCATCAATAAAAAATAAAATAATAACTATATAAAAGCCTTACCAAAAACCAGCAATGTTAATTAAGGTTATAGGTTCTGCTAAAAAGGAAAGTTTTAAGTCCTTTTTTAAATGTGTCAGTCGTCTGTGGAGCCCTGAGATGGTCAGGGAGGGCATTCCACAGACGAGGGGCAGCTGAACAGAAAGCCCGATCACCCATGGTGCTGAGCTTAGTCCGGGGAAGGAGGAGGCGGTATGAGTGGGTAGAACGGAGGGATCGTGTTGAGGTCAGTGGGGTGAGT
>VRLP01008632.1:5000-15933 GCA_009660295.1 Lophius piscatorius
ACTTCCTGAAAAGCAGGCTCCAGCATGCATTGCAGGGCAAAGGGGGGGGGGTTGGAGTAGAGGATGGGTGGGGCCAGGTAAGCTGTGACAGACACTGGTGGATATGTGTGTCTGAGTGCTATTCCAGATTTAGATAAACATAATATGCTGTTAAACACAATTATTATTATTTGAATAATAAAGGTGCTGATTATTTATTCCTTGTCACAGTTCTCACATGGAGGTGTTGTTTCCAGACGTCCCTAATATGGTTTCACGGAAATAAATTTTCTTTGTTAAAAGAGAACAAACCAACAAATGAGTTAATGAATGGATGAATGAATAAATTAACAAATGATTGAATGAATGAACCGATGACTCGACGAATGACCCTCATCTCTTTTCTGTGTTAAAAGAGATGACTTATCTTCTTCCTCAATGAGCCGACCAGCGGACTCCAGTGAGGTTTGCAGTAGTCCAACTGCATGGCGGCGCCATGATGTGAATCAACGTCCCCAGCTTCTCCACAACCATTCAGCAGGAGTCCACTCTAAGTTCTAGATCAGCGGTGTCAAACAAGTCGATCGCAAAATCATTTTTAGATAATGAGTCAAAAGCTCCCAAGTCCATTCAACCGGTCAGTCCGTGTCACATACTGCCACCTACTGGTTGGCTAAGGAATGACTACGCAGCGGTACAGACCCCAGCCTGACCCGGCATGCTTTGCTGTCAACCGAGCGTCAACGCAAGGAGCCACGATTTGCATGCTAGGCCACGGTGTTAGCATTCCTGATTTAAGTAGACTACAGCTAAATTAAAATGGTTACTGGAACCAAGAAAGGAAAAACGTACAATTGTCACATAGAATGGAAGAAGGTTTATTTTCTTCATCATGTCAAACTCAAAATGTGTGTGCGTGATATTTAGAGCCATGCTCTTCTCAACATCACCCACACACCACGGGAACGGCCTTCAAGAGCAGTAGGGGGTTCAGGATCTGGCTCAAGAAGAAACATTCCTGCCAGTGACATTCCCGTCTAAGATGGAGCAGAAAGCAAACAGCAGACTCGACCATCTCAAAGCCCTCTGAGGAAATATGAAGCATGTCCCTCTACCAGAACCAGAGTCTACCGCCTCCACAGCGCTCGGCCCACACCGGCCCACAGACTCCCCTATGACATCATCAACCATGACCTTCAACCCACAAGAGACATCAAACCATCAAGGCTACAACATCAAATCCTGGAACTACATACGAGGAGACCCCATCCAACCATCCTGTCCTCCACACAGCGGTAAAGAAGCAGAATAAACAACCCCCCGTCATTCATCCTTTAGGTGGTAGGGAAACCCAGCCCCCCCATAACCCCAACTCACAATGTACAGAATCTCCCCATTGCGTCTGCCTGTCGCCCCCCACATGCTAGCGCACAAGGTTCTCCATCATCTACAGTACGTCTCCTCCCGGTCCTGGTTGGACCCGAGGCACTCCTGTGTGGAGTCTGCATGTTCTGGCTGTGTTTGGGTGGGATCTCTCCAGGTTTCCGGACTGTTCTTCTCACAGTCCAGAAACATGCAGAACTGGTGGCTCTAATTGAATATGATATAAATCATAAGTACATTCGACTTTCAAATAAAAGTATGGTCAAGTTAAACATTTTTTCAGTGTAGCCGCAAAAGGACCACCTGACGGGAGTTTTATCAGGTGCCACAGCGACGCCGTGGAGAGATTTCATCAAATACAAGTAACCAACGTCTGATGTGAACCTCCAGTGCAGCAGAAAGAGTAAATGTTACGAAACACAACAAGAACTTACGTTTATGAAAAGAAGCACGGAGGGCCTGATATCTGAAACCGGAGGTGCCAAATACAGAAACCAACCAACCAGACGGTCCTTCACTCCCTCAAAACCGGTTCACAAACCCGAGCGGGGGAGCAGAACCTCCAGTCAACGTGTAGAGAAATAAAGATATCCAAACATCAGAGATAAGGTCCACGACTGCGAGAATCAGCGTGAAGGTAACTTACTGGACATCCCTCTGATCCTGGATACATATCCGGACACTGGGCTTCGAGTTCCCCACAAATGACTTCTTCTTCCTCACGGACGGAGCGGACATGATGGCAAACAGAACCACAGCAGCTGAGAGCAATAGACCACCATACTTGTCTATCGTACAGAGAGATTGATGAAAGGAGGGAATAATGAGGAAAGCAGCCGAAGAGTCACACTGATGAAAGATGAAGGAACTGAAGAACTGAATTACTGTTGGTGCCGGAAAATAGCAGTCAAGAAGCGGATACACAGGAAGACAGATACAAGCAGTGTGATGGTTAGGAAATCTGCTGAAGTTCTCAACCCCTGATACTCCACCACTTGTTTCCTGAACGGGCCTCCTGCTACTGTTCTGACCTCTCATTGGCCGGCCACCGGCACCGTGTTCCTTCCTGCTTCCTCTGAGCTAGCATGCGATTGGCTGACTAATAAAACCCACAGCAAACACTCGTAACTCACTTTAAGACTTGAGAAACAGACCCGGGGACTTTCCAGCCCCGACGACTGGAACTACAGACCGGATATAGACACCAACAGAGAGCCACCACTAGGACCGGAAATATCTGAGGGGACATTTCAAACAATTTTCTTTCCTTCTTTGTGGTTTGTAGGATCCCAAGAGACATTCTGTGCAGGAGAAACAGGAGGACATAGAGGCCCTCCTCACTCTCCTCTAAAAAACACAAGAGCCTCTGGGCTATGGCAGTGATTGGATCATTTCGAGTTTTGAACCCACATGCGGGCCCAGTGGAGATGACACTGGGTTCAAAACAATTCTGCATTCTGAAAAGGATCTTTAGGTGTAAAAGGCAGAAGTATTCACCTCAGGCCACTAGTAGGCGGGTAACTTTTCAAAATCAACACATGTGAAGGCAGGAGGAACGACTGTACGTACTACCAAACCCACTCCCACCTGATAACGACGCTATGAAGACGAAGCTGCAGCCATTTTTGATCGGTCATTGCTAACAGTTATATCTGTCAAAAACATTCAGCTACAGCGTCAAACAGAACTGATTTAATGTCTTTAAACTGCTAAAAGTGTAGAATGTTACATTCAGCTAGGTTAAAGCCTGAAAACATTCCATGTTAACGTTCCAAACGTTCCCTTAAAGCAGCTCTGTACGCCTGCATACCAACGAGACAGAAACAGTGATGGCCATCAGAGCCGCGACGCCGTAAAGCTTTCACAACATTCACCGTGATGGCGGTTTCCACGGATTACACCAGGGAACCCGTTTTCAGGAGTTCCCCCAGATGCCGTGACCCAAACTAAACCTGCACCAAGGCGAAACGTTTTGTTGTCAACATCACTTTTCATGATCTACTTTTCTGAAAGAGAAGAAAACAATGTTAACGGATGTTTCCACGCTGAACAATACGGCCTCCTTTGTAGCTCTTCGCTCTAGGGGTCGTCACAGCGGATCATCTCGTTCCGTATATTGATCCGGCATTGGCTTTCACGCCGGCTGGTGTTCCTAACAGAACCCTCCCCATTTTCTGGCTCGGGTCCAGTACCAAAAAGACACAACACAACAAGACTCAACTGGTTGTTTTTTTTAACCAGCTGAGTAGCAATTTCAATTCTGACACAGGGTGACGTGAAATAGTCCCTCCATCTCCAAGAACCCGAGATGAACGCATGAATGACTGCAGGACATGAAACTGGAGGCAGTTTAGGTGCAGAGAGAAATATCCCAAAAGATATTTGCTTCTGTGCGGTTTCACTCCCCACACACTCTGGTATCCTCATCATTCATCGGCCTCAGCAGACTCATTAGTCACCACCACCAGTATCCAAAAGTGGGATATGCTGCTCAGGACAGAGACCCTCCATCTCAATCTGAAGAGCATCAAAGAGTTCCTATTGGACCATAATCATTACAAAGAAACGTTCCTCTTTCCTTCATCCTCGTCCCCTGATTGAAACTCCGACTGTTACTTTATTATTATTTCATTCTGTCACACGTCCTGATGTTTTGTCGCTACAAATGCTGAAATGCGTCAGCAGTGTCTTCTACAAGCATGTGCTGGGACATTGCTGATGATTCCGGTACGTGACTTGCCTAATGAGAGATATTTTAGTGTATATATTGTAGTTTTCAGGATGCAGTTGGTGCTAAACTGTAACCCACACGGATCAGAACATCTGGCATGAGTTCATGAAAAATCGGGAGAGATTCCTGACGGCTGAAACTCATTCCACTGCTCTGTGAAAGTTAACTGCCTCCTACCGCAAACTGTTCCATGAAAACACAGAGAGTTCAGCCCGGTTTCCACACAGTCAAGATATAAAAAATAAAATAAAAATAGATTTTTAAACAGAAGCCCGTTTTAACTCCAGATGAACTGATGCAACAAACCAGCTGCTCCTACTGGCAGGACGTCACATGACGGCTACCATCAGCACAAACACTCATCTCTGGAAGGTTTGAAGGTAATCACCTTCAGCCGGACCTGGGCCCACAAGGGCCCGATCAGAACCAGAATTAAAATGCTCCATGTAAACACACTCCGAGTCCATCTTTTCGTCAGCTGATCAAAACACCGTTTGAACAGATTATCTTCTGGCTGGGCTCCTGGTGGCCGTCTGGACTTTGGTGCAACATAGTGGCTTTTGAGCAGAACCGGGCCACAGCAGAGACCCATTATTGGAAGGCTGAATGTTCAGATTGTAAGAAATGACCGATTCCACTCAGAGACCGAACGATCCAACGAAACAATGAATAAACAAATAAATTAATGAACAAATGAATGGATGAATCAATTAACGGATGAACGAACGAATGAAGAAATGAACAGACAAACAAACGAATGAATGAATGAATGAATGAATGATTGAATGAATGAACCGATGAGTCGACGAATTACCCAATGAATTAATGAATGGATGATTGAATGAATGAACAAATTAAAAAATTAATGAATGGATGATTGAATGAATGAACAAATAAAAAAATTAATGAATGAACAAATGAATGAATGATCGACTCAATGAAGGAACAAATGAATGAATGAACAAACGAACGAATCAATGAATGAACTAATGAAAGAACGAATTGAAGGATGAATGAATGTATCAATGAACGAATGAACAAATGAACAATCAAACGAACGAATCAATGAACGGATGAATCAATTAACGAATGAATGGATAAACCAAAGAACGAACAAACAAACTAAAGAATGAATGAAGAAACAAAGAAACAAACGTATGAACAAATGAACGAACGAACGAATCAGTGAAAGAACGAAAGGACGGATGAATGAATGTATGAATGAACAAATGAACGGACAAACAATCCAACAAAACAATGAATGAACTAATCAATGAATGAACGAATCATTGAATGAACAAATGACGGTATGAACGAACAACGAACGAATCAATTGACGAACTAATGAAAGAACAAACGTACAGATGAATGAATGAATCAATGAGTGAATGAATCAATGAATGAACAAATGATTCAACAAACGAACGGATGAATGAACAATTAAACAAATGAACCAACGATCCAACGAACGGAGGGACAAATAAATTAATTAAAGAAGGAACAAATGAACAAATGAACGAATGAATGAATGAATGAGTGAACGAACGAATGAATCAATGAATCAACAAATGAATCAACAAAAAATGGATGGACGAATGAATCAACGTATGAATGAGCGGATGAACCAACGAACAAACGAACGAACAAACGAAAGAACAAACTAATGAACAAAGTAACGAACAAATGAACAAGTGATTGAATGAACAAGTGAATGATTATCATTTCTTGATCAGTTTTATGATTATGCAAACCTTAGCATGTTTTTCCTTTGATAGGAGCTTTTTCTTTCCCGCTTACAGCGACCGCTGATTTGACGCAGAGGACCTTGAAGAGTTCAAATCCTACAGTTATAGAAGTAAGAATCTGCGGAATGAGCGATATGAACCATTCTGTCTGAGCTTTAAGACACAGTTTAGTCCTTTAAAACCAAGAAACAACAGTCTGAAGCAGAATAACAGATTCAGCTTCTGGAAGATTTCAAGATAGGATCTGCAGCAAGTTTAAGAAAGTAATAAAGAAGCCTTCTTACCCATGGAGCTCGGCGTCAGCAGCGTTTCTCTACTCCCCTCAGCAGTTTGAGCTGGACAGAATTGTTCCAGCCTGGTTCACTTCCTAGTGTGACATTTCCTGACAGCCTCCCTTCAACCACAGGAGAAACAGTCTGCAGAGTTCCAACAAACACAGACGGGCTGGAATTCAAACCCACAATCCCGGAGAAAACCTCCAGTGATTCAACGTCAGCGCTGAACCTTTTCGTTTGGAGGACGTTTAACGACTGAATGGTTTGACAGAACTTCTCCTCCACAGCGAAGAACTGCTCCGTCTGGTTGTTATTATTACCCAAACTGACGTGATGGAGAGAATGCAGCATTTTATAGATGTGGCAGGGATGGAAAACGCCTCCTGATCCCTCTGAGATGAATGAATGCTGGGTCTCCGTTCACTGGACCGTCGAGCCTCTAGCTGGTGGGCACTTTAAAACACAAGGGTCCAAGAACTTTTCACCATTCACTGAGTGTGTGTTGGTTGTCTAATTAGATTTTTTTTTAAAACGTAATGATGTGATATTTCATTGTTTTATTTTTATGAATAATGTTTCAGAGGAGAAGATAAACTCAAGTCTGCTTGATCCTGACCCAACACACCGTCATCCACTAAGACCCGGTCTTCATTAGCAACCGGGTTCCTTAAGCTGGGCTGACTGGGAGGGCACAGAACACAGAACTACTACCCTGCTGGTTGATGATACTTCCTGTATCATCATCTGTTCGTCTCGTTTCATCTCGGTGGGTCTCGCCCTCCATGATGGAACATGTACTGTTCCAAATAAAATCTGTTGTTGTCACATGTGACATGACCACCCTCACACACGGAAAGAAAATCGCCAAATTTCCTGATATCAACATTTTCATTTGATACAGAAGCTGTTGGTAACTGTCCACCTGTCTATATTTGTTTGTTTGTTTGTTAGTTAGCTGGATTAAACAACATTATAGGATTTATTTTTGAGCTTCGGCCCCGAGAGAACAAATTAAATCCTGGTGCGCATCTGGCATTTCTACCTTTTTTCTACATTTGACCTCATAATGTACAAACCCAAGGCAAGTTCCTCCTACGATCTGTGGAGGGGCGGAGCTTAGCTCAGGGGTGTTCAGCTTTGGTGGATGTTAGCGGTCCAATGAGATGATCTTCATGTCCTCCACCAATCAACACGTACCTGGACCAGTCCGGACCAATCAGCGTCCACATCTGTCAGTCCTGGTTGACCTCGGTTATTCTCAGAGAATCCGTTATGAGGGTGTTGCGGTGCACACAGACAGGCCGGAGCCACATTCAGATGTATTCTTGTTACCGGGCGATGAAGGGGAAGATGGAGAGTTGAACGACAAAGGACCAGCTGAGCGAAGGTCCTGCTGAGCCAAGGAGGTAGAATATCCTCTCGTGAGGAGGTCTTGACAGCTGGGAGGTATGCTCGTCAGGAGGTCTTTATTCAATCAATCAATCAATCAATCTTTATTTATATAGCGCTAATTCACAACAACAGTTGTCTGAAGGTGTTTTCCAGAAAGATCAGGTCTAGACCAATCTACAGGACCCAAATCCCTCCATGAGCAGCACTTGTCGACAATGGCGAGTAAAAACTGCCTTTTAACGGGCAGAAACCACGAGCAGATCCAAGACTCAGGGTGAACGCCCACTGCCATGACCGGTTGGCAGTTGTTGAACCATAGAACAAAAAGTAACCGGATCAAATGGATGCAAAGCAACAAAGACCCAGAACCTTGGCTCAAACTCTGAGATAAGATAGCTTGACAAAGTTCTACGAGTTCTGACTGCGACCATGGTTCCTGAACTGTGAATGCTGATTATTATTGATATCCGGATCACTCCTCCAACATAGCCCTCCACACAGCCCTCACTCACCTGGATCAGGTTAACACCTATGTGAGAGTGCTGTTTCTGGATTTCTGTTCAGCCTTTAACAGGGTTAGCCCCAACAAACTGGTCCACAAACTGAGCAACCTGGGCTTATTCAGGTCTCTGTGCACATGGATACTGGACTTCCTCAGCAACGGACCCCAAAACGTCAGGATGGGAGGCCGCACATCATCCACTCTCATCCCGAATACTGGCACACCAAAAGGGTGTGTCCTCAGCCCCCTCCTCTACTCCCACTTCACCCATGACTGCTCCCCCATCCAACCTACGAACACCAGCGTCAAATTCACTGATGACACCACCATTGTAGGACTGATTACAAATAACAAGTCAGCCTACAGGGAGGAGGTCCAGCATCTGACAGAATGGTGTTCGGACAATAACCTGGTCTTAAACACTCCAAAGACCAAGGAACTGATCGTGGACCAACCGCACAGAGGACTCTGCCCTCTATCTACACGTGGAGGTAGTAGAGATGGTAGAGAGCTCCAAGTTCCTTGGCGTGCACATCTCGGCCAACCTCACCTGGACCACACACATCTCCCACCACTTAGGTAAGGCCCAACAGAGGCTTTACTTCCTCAGGAAGTTACGGCATGCTCACCTTCCTCACCACCAGCTGACCAACTTCTACTGTAGATAGCCTCTTGACCTTCTGCTGCACAGTGTGGTTTTCCAGCTGCACCTCACAGGACAGGAAGAACCTGCATTTCACTTCCCCCAGGCAGTGAAATGCGCAGCCCCCCCCCCCCCCTCCAAACACACACACCCACACACTCACATCACATCTTCTGTTTGATTACCTCGTTTTTTTCTATAAATTTTATTATATTTCAATATTTTTATTTACACTTTATCAGATGTTATATTTTGATGCTGATGTTTATTTATTTTTTTTGATTTTTGCCTTAACTGGAGCTGCCAAACGGTGTCTCGTTGTTTTTAAAACAATGAAAATAAAGATCTTTTCTATTCTATTCTATTGTATGATCCTCAGTTCTGCTATCTTCAAGGCGATGAAAACCCAACCATCATTAACCTTCTGCTGTTTTGATTTCCCATCAGCCTACGTTGAAAGTGAAGCAAACATGAAGAACCTCAAGCCCACAGGAGTCCAGAGGATAAAAATAGCAGTGTGTTGATTTTTGATGCATCTCCACCCACGCGTCTCCACCCACGCTCCTCACAGACGCCGCTATTATTACCACTGACAGGAAGCACTATGGCATCTTCTCTGACTCATCTGCTCCTCTCTGCTGTCTGATGAAGCTCTGAGATCTCAGCCTTCTCCTCTGAGGAGCTTCCTGCATCCTCATCTTCAGCTAGGTTTCATCCGCAGCTGTCACTGGACGGAACATGAACATGAACAGAACCACACTTTTTATTTCTGTTAAATTCTGTTTATTTCTGTCTCTTTGTTTCTTTAATGTTGTCGCTCAAATAAAAGACAACTGTGAATAATCTGAATAAAAGATCACAGCTACAGACGACAGAGACCTCATCTCCTTTCTCACGTTTTTTAAAGGACACTGGAGAACCATCCATCCATCCATCCATCCAACTATCAATACATCCATCCAACCATCAATACATCTATCCATCAATCCATCCATCCTTCAATCACCCATCCGTCCATCCATTCATTTAACCATCAATACATCTGTCCATCCATCTGTCCAACCATCAATCCATCCATCCAACCATCAATACATCTTTCCATCAGTCCATCCATCCATCTGTCTGTCCATCCATCACTCCATCCAACCTCAATACCTCTATCCATCCGTCCATCCATCCTTCCATCCATCATCTGTCCATGCTTCCATCCATCCAACAGTCCATCCGTCTGTCCATCCATACATACATCCATCTATACATCCATCCAATCATCAATACATCCATCCATCTGTCCATTCATCCATCCTTCCATACATCCATCTGTCCGTCTGTCCATCATCAATCCATTGTACATCCATCTACCATACATCCATTCAAGCATCAATACATCCATCCATCCATCCATCCATCCATCCATCCATCCATCCATCCATCCATCCATCCATCCATAATTCATCCATCAATGCATCCATTTATACATCCATCCATCCACCAATGAATCCATTTATCCATCCATCCATTCACCATCCATCCATCTGTCCATCCATCAATACATCTATCCATCCATCCATGTGTCCATCCGTTCATCCATCCATACATCCATCATTCATCCATTAATCATCCATCCATCCATCCATCCACCAATGCTTCCATTCATGGAGGTGGAGATAAAAATAGATTGGTTTGAATAACAGTAAATGTTAATAAATCGTTACAGTTGAAAGTGTAGTTCTGTATCTATTTACTTGAAAAGCCAGATTGACAATGTAACACAGGGATTTTTGGTTTTAGGGAGTTGTGTTTGTTTTTAAAGTTCTTTATCACATATAGAACCACGTGTCGACCCTTTCATCAGGGAATGTGCTTTAATTTCCCCCAGCTTTGATCTGATCCCATATTTCGTGCCCTCTGTACTCTTATAATAATAATAATAATAATACATTTAATTTATAATGCACTTTACATTTGGATCAAATCTCAAAGTGCTACAAAGCAAAAGCAGATAAAAGCATCAATAAAAAATAAATAATAACTATATAAAAGCCTTACCAAAAACCAGCAATGTTAATTAAGGTTATAGGTTCTGCTAAAAAGGAAAGTTTTAAGTCCTTTTTTAAATGTGTCAGTCGTCTGTGGAGCCCTGAGATGGTCAGGGAGGGCATTCCACAGACGAGGGGCAGCCGAACAGAAGGCCCGATCACCCATGGTGCTGAGCTTAGTCCGGGGAAGGAGGAGGCGGTATGAGTGGGTAGAACGGAGGGATCGTGTTGAGGTCAGTGGGGT
>VRLP01008633.1:0-15933 GCA_009660295.1 Lophius piscatorius
AGGAGCAGCAGGAGTGAAGGGAAAGGTTTCCATGATGGAGGTGAGAGCAGCTCTGCTGGATGGTTTAGAGACGGTGGTTCTGAGCAGAAGACAGGAGGCAGAGCTGAAGATGTTCAGATGTTCTCTGGGAGTGAGAGGAAGGACAGGATTAGAAAGGAGACATCAGAGGGACAGTCCAGGTTAGACGTCCTGGAGACAAAGTCAGAGAGGACAGATTGAGATGGTTCTGACCCGTGAAGAGGAGGGATAGTGGATCTACTGGTAGAAGGATGCTGGAGATGGAGCGGCAGGCGAGAAGGGAAGGAAGGAGAAGAAGGGGAGGAGCAAAGAGGAGGTTTCTTGAGGTGGTGAGAGAGGACATGCAGTTGGTTGGTGTGACAGTGGGAGATGGAGACAGAGGATCCTCTGTGGAGACCCTGAAGGGAACAGATTAAAGAAGAAGAAGAGATTTCATTTAGAACTGTTTTGATTGGCTGCGGTCAATCACTGAAGGAGCCGTTGTCATGACAACCACTAATGCGTCTGGATTGCTGTGACTGGTTGGTGCAGAGACGAGAACAGAAACATTTACTGGACTGAGTTTGTGTATTTTAGGTGTTTGGGTCGCAACAGAATTAAGATGCCGATTCCTCCCCCTCCTCCTCCACCCCCAGGGGTACCGCCACCTCCACCCACCTCCAGTCAGGTAAGGCAAAGAGCAGCTTCATCGCGGTGTCAGCAGCTGGTTCCAAAGAATAATTCTGAGTGATCCAGAATTCATTTTAATGTTACAGTCTTTACCCCTATCCTCAGATGGGACCACCAGTTAGCCAGTCAGCGGACCACCAGAGGTAGATAGCCAACGTTAGCACTTTGAGATTTGATCCATATGTAAAGAGCGTTATAAATGAAACGTATTATCATTATTATTATAACGTTAGCTGTGATAGCTTAACCTATGACAAATGAAAGTAATTATCTTGAGCCGTGGAAGCAGACGTTAGCTAGCATGGTAGCTGAAGCTCGCTAGCTCGTTAGATATATCGCTGGAACACGGAACATTTATCCGTGACAGCTGACGGGAGACGATGCTACATGTGAAAGCTAAAATTAGCTCCGACTGTCGGCATCAAGGCTACTGGACACTCCACCTGCGATGGAGCGGGTGAAATGGGCCGGTGGTCAACGCGACCCCACCTCACCTCAACCAGACCAGCTGACCCCACCTCACCTCAACCAGACCAGCTGACCCCACCTCACCTCAACCAGACCAGCTGACCCCACCTCACCTCAACCAGACCAGCTGACCCCTTCTCAGCCCGCAGACAGGAAACCAACTGTTACAAATATTGTTTAATAATTGAATATTAATTAAACAAGAACTGTCGGGACTGGATGTTGGTCTTATAAACGCGGGGGGGCTCTCTTGTTTTGATTGGTTGACTGATGATGTATCCCTTCCCAGGCCAACACCACCCCGCCGAAGCTGAGCCGAGAAGAGGCCAAAGGTCGTGGCGCTCTGCTGTCCGACATCTGTAAGGGCGCCTTGCTGAAGAAGGTGGCGGTGGTGAACGATCGCAGCGCTCCGCTGCTGGACAGTAAGACCCAGACACCCGCCGCAGACCACCCGTACATTCGCTTATACCAGTACCTACATCAGCAGCAGAGCCCGCCTAGGCAGCCGGGGGCGCCATGTGATGAGCAGCAGAGGACGACCGGGGAGATGAGCGCCGCGCTGTCGCGAGAGAGTAAGAGGACGTTCTGTGATGTCAGGATGATGCAGGAGGGTGTCGGCCAGCTGCCGCCGCTGCTTCTGGGCCGTGTGCGGTCTGATGGTCCTTAGATGACCCAAACTTCTCAAACTCATCCAGAAAATATGAAAACGTAGTCGCCATTTTGGCTCGCAGCTGTGGCCCGAGGGGGAAAATGGTTCAATCCCCTCGCTCCACGCATCCTCTGGCGGTCCTTATCTTTTGGCTCAGTCTTTGTCAGACTCGTGGCACAAAGAAACCTGACAATCCTTTGCTTCCAGCTTCGTGCTGTGGGTCAAAGGTCACCAGAGTTTAAGTCTGCTCAATCACACAGAACCAGAACCAGATCCTTGTGTATCTGCTGTATTTAACAGTTTTATAAAATACAGCCCAGCGTAACATTTATATAAAGATCTGAACTTAAAACTCATGAACACTTTAAACAGAACTTCAATCCTCTCATTGGTTTCCTGCTGATGTTGAAGTGGGCCCGTCTGTATTTCCTCTGGCAATGGATCAGAACACAGGGCTGACTGAACCAAACACCAGAATGTTCAAGTTCCGAAGACTTCTCTAGTAGAACCATAAAGGGAGAGTAAGATGAAGCTCGTGTTCTGATTGTGTTCTGATGGGGTTCTGATCGTGTCCTGATCGTGTCCTGATCGTGTTCTGATCGGATCTGATCGTGTCTGAGGGTGTTCTGATCGGGTCTGATCATGGTCTGATCGTGTCTGAGCGTGTTCTGATTGTGTTCTGGTCGTGTTCTGATGGGGTTCTGATCATGCTCTGATGGGGTTCTGTTCGTGTTCTGATCGTGTTCTGATCGTGTTCTGATCGGGTCTGATCGTGTTCTGATCGTGTTCTGATCGGGTCTGAGCGTGTTCTGATCGTGTTCTGATTGTGTTCTGATCGTGTTCTGATCGGGTCTGATCGTGGTCTGATCGGGTCTGATCGTGGTCTGAGCGTGTTCTGATCGTTTTCTGGTCGTGTTCTTATCGTGTTCTGATGGGGTTTTGATCATGTTCTGATGGGGTTCTGGTCGTGTTCTGATGGGGTTCTTATCGTGTTCTGATGGGGTTCTGGTCGTGTTCTAGTCGTGTTCTGGTACGTTTCTCACTTTGTAGCAGAAGAACAAAGTTGGGCTGAAGATAAATAAACATCAGGACATCCAAGCTGCCTGATGTCTGTTTGTCTCTCGGATCCGTCAGAGCTCCGAGAGACCAGCTGGTCCAAACAGAGAGTCGTCCTGGTTCTGACCCACAGAAACTTCAGAAGAACAAGAACTTTGTGGTATTTCTATCAAATGTGATGCAGAAGTTATAAAAGAGTTTCTGAACAAATTCACTGATTGTTTACTTTCATGTTTCTGTAATATAATGATGTCAGAGCCTTTGATCTAAAAACATCAGAGGAGAGAAATATTACTCACACATAGTATCAGATTACTCACACATAGTAACAGATTACTCATACAGTAACAGATGACACACACATAGTAACAGATTACTCATACAGTAACAGATGACACACACATAGTAACAGATTACTCACATACAGTAACTGATTACTCACACACAGTAACTGATTACTCACACGTAGTAACAGATTACTCACATACAGTAACAGATTACTCACATACAGTAACAGATTACTCACATACAGTAACAGATTACTCACACACAGTAACAGATTACTCACATATAGTAACAGATTACTCACACATAGTATCAGATTACTTACACACAGTAACAGATTACTCACACATAGTAACAGATTACTCACACATAGTATCAGATTACTTACACACAGTAACTGATTACTCACACACAGTAACTGATTACTCACACACAGTAACAGATTACTCACAAATAGTAACAGATTACTCACATATAGTAACAGATTACTCACATACAGTAACAGATTACTCACGCACAGTAACAGATTACTCACACGCAGTAATAGATTACTCACATATAGTAACAGATTACTCACACACAGTAACAGATTACTCACACACAGTAACAGATTACTCACACACAGTAACAGATTACTGTCGTACCTGTCCACAGAGACAAAGGTGCTGCAGACACACCTGATAGTGCTGGAGAAGTTTGAAGGGTGTGTTTCAGGCCAGGTTTCCTCTGATGTAACCACTGAGTAACAGCTTTTAGACTCGCCATCACATCAAACCAGACTCACATGGCGTCTATGTTCCTCGCCGACCTCAGGATGAAAACCTAAAGATAGTCACAATTTCAAAACGTCATTATTTCACCACATCCTGATTGATTAGCAAAAGAAAACCGCGGTTGGTGAAACCTGGACATGTTTGCTAACCCATTAGCCAAACAGCTAACATTAGCAGACTGAACTGAGTCAACATATAGGGAAGAAGGAACTTAGTTCTGAAATGTCAACAAAGGATTTTGTTTGAGCCTGTAAGTAAATAAAAAAGATTAAATCAATGGCCATCGTTAGTGAAGAAGTGTCTGAATGCTAACGTTAGCTGAGTGAGGTTAACTGTTTGTCACTCTGTGGGACATTTAGCCACGTTGGTAATGAAAGTAAGATTCTTATTTACAGCGGATATTATTATTTATACTCTGAATGTGATGATTGGTTTATTATTTTATTATTATTATGTGTTGAAAATGGCTGAGAAGGTCTGTTGCTAAGCTAGCCTATAGCTAACGTGCACGCTGACCCTACTGGCACATGACAATAAAATGTCTCCGAGACTCACTTGGAGACATTTTCCTGAGATCTTTTGTGTTCTGATGTCACAAACTATTATTTGAATGTGTTTTGTTTTCTCGTCACGTTGAACTGTTGGTGATGTCACCGGAGCTACGTTGAAGCGTAAACTCTTCATTCACTTTTACAGCATCTCTTCATTGGTGTCGCCATAGTGACCTGATCTCACCCGCATCCCTCCTCATCCTCGTGTTTACTAACCCAGTCAGTGATGTCATCGCAGTGTAGCCACATCGTGTCGTCAGGAGGGGCGGCCATCATTCACGTGTCCAATGGTTGTGGTTGTCAGAGCCCAAAGGAGGTGGAGCCAATGGCAGTGCAGCCGGAGGTCCGTCAGGTTCTGCTCCACCAATAGGAGGGCTGTTCACGGGTGGAGTTCCCAGACTGAGACCAGCTGGAGGTGAGGAGTTTTTATGTTCACTCGGACATCATCTTGTTTAGGTCTGCTGTTGATGTTCTTTTATTTTATTGCATTATTTGTATTTTCTTACTTTTAAAAAGTATTTCTAAACTCTTCTAAAGTCTGACATTCCGTGAACATAAACTCTCATCGCTGCATCTAGCCTTCATGATCACCACAGAAATATTACAACTAAACATGCAGATTGATGGGAAACGCTGACGTCTGTCTTATGGGGGAAAGAATCTGTATCATCGGTAAGAATATGTTTGTGTGGATTCTCCTTCATCCAGAACCTGGTTCTCCTTGAACCTGTAATCCAAATCAACTGGACTTTAGTTTGGACCTGAAGACGTTCCACCGCTCATTCCCTTTGAGAGAACATCTTCAAGTCTGTAAAATGGGCGAGACCAGAGGTTAGCCCCACCCCCAACTTTGTTTTGCATTCCAATACCTTCACTTGGGGATATGGTCCAAACTTTAAACTGGTCTCCAGACTCTGGTCGCTACTTGACCAAATGGTTTTCCTTATATCTAGACTGGTTTTCCAGTCCTTGTATAAGTTTTGCGTCGTTTGGACTGATTCCACTTTTCAGACTCGGTGGAGCTTTAAGAGTTTCAAAATCTTCCCTTAAGTTTCTCTCACTCCTGACAAAGATCCACACGCTCAGCAGCTTCTCAGGATGCTGCTGTTCATAATGTTCTGGCTGTACTTTCTTGCAGACAGTTCCTCTGGACGTTCTCCTTCCGCTCGAGCTGCAGCGCCACCCCCACCCAGCCATCGCCATGACGATCCAGAAAGCCCCTCCCCTCAGGCATCATCGCCAATGGAGATGTCTTGCTCCCAGTGTCCCTCTCTGCCCAACCTCTCCTCCTCTCCCTCCCCCTCCTCTGCAGCCTCCTCCCCCTCAACCAGCATGAAGCACTCCTCCTCTGCCCCGCCTCCGCCGCCTCCTCTCAGTCGCCGTGGTAATGCCCCCTCCCCTCCTACCTCTTCCTACAACAGAGAGAAGCCCCTCCCGCCAACCCCTAGCAACACGCCGACCCTCCCCTCTAAACCTCCCGTGTCTCCTAGCAACAGCAGACGCACTCCCACCTCAGGGGGTAAAACCACAACTTCATCCTCTCTGGCTCCGCCCCCTCCTCCATACCGCATCACCAACGGTCCAAGCAGTGAGGTGGCACCCGAGCTGCCGCAGCGTCACAACTCCCTGAGCAACAAGAGGGCCGCCCCCACACCAGGAGGCCACACCCCCACCAGAGGGCCAGCCCCTCCCCCTCCCCCTGCTTCCCCCACTCCCTCCCAACAGGGTGCCAACAGGCCGCCGCCCCCCACTAGAGAGATAGCAGCCAGAGGAGCAGGTGAGTTTGACGCCCTGTGATGTCATCAGATGCATTTCACATCCAGTCTCATTATCTCTCCTTCTTTTTCTCCTTCTCTCTCTCTTTCTTTCGCTCCCTCTTTTTCTCTCTCCTTTTTCTCCTTCTCTCCTTTTCCTTCCCTTTCTCCATTTCTCTATCTCTTTCTCCTCCATTCCAGCTCCTCCGGTTCCGGTCCAGCCATCCAGAACAGGTGGAAGAGAGGCCCCGCCTCCTCCTCCATACAGGACACACGGTAGCCCCTCCCTCTCTTCGGAACCCCCCACCAGAGGAAAACCTCCTCCTCCCCCACCCATTCGTACCCCTGCGGCACCTCCTCCACCTCCCCCTCCTCTCCGCAATGGACTCTCCTCCGTCCCCCGCTCATTTGTGGGTGAGTCTGTCAGCCCTTCTGCCATCAAGGATGGGAAGAGCTCCACACCTGTCCTCTGACCTTTGACCTCTGATGCTGCTCAGTAGTTCATAAGTAGACGGTGCATTTAAACGGCGTCTCTGCTCCTCCTGCAGATGACTTTGAGTCCAAGTACTCCTTCCACCCTCTGGACGACTTCCCGCCGCCAGAGGAGTACCGCCACTTCGCCAAGATCTACCCCAGCAAGGCCAACAGAGGTACCACCCACTGGTACCGG
The DNA here is from genome assembly GCA_009660295.1 of Lophius piscatorius. NCBI lineage: Eukaryota > Metazoa > Chordata > Actinopteri > Lophiiformes > Lophiidae > Lophius > Lophius piscatorius. The sequence continues at coordinate 6,894 of VRLP01008633.1, forward strand.
TACAGTACCGGTACTGGAGTGCAGGCCGTTTGTTGAATGTCTGACTGTAGTTTTATTTGAACGTTTAAAATATGAAGCGCTGAAGGAACATTTACAGAAACAGAATCTAGAACACGACACCAGAACCAGAACCACAACCACATGAAGACGGTACCAACTCCGTCCTGTAGGGGACAGCTGTAGAACCTGACCCCTGGACGGATTGAGGGACATTCAAACACAGGGCGAGTGAAGTCACAGGGGGCGGGTGTTTAACCCCGCCCCCTGACCTTTGACCTCTGACCTCTGAGGAGAGCCTGTGGTGATGCTGTGTTTGTGTGTTTGCTGCAGTGATGAGAGGAGCTCCTCCTCTGCCGCCTGTTGGCAGGTGAACCAGGACGCCGCGTCGCACCGGGCCGTCCGCCCTGTCTGATGACATCAGACTCACCTTTGCCATCCATCGTCTGCCTCGTCTGCGTTCACAGCGGATTGGCTGAGGAGAGGTCACGTGACTCCTCCTGCTGCCAACTTCCTCTTCTCCATTCTTATTGTTTTGTGTTGTTTTTTTTGCACATGCACTTTTAATTTCAGAGACTGACCAGCAGGAAGGAAGTTTGTGGCGCTGAAGGTGACGGAGGGCGCTCAGGTACAAACAGGAAGCGGCAGCATGTTGACGTTTATTCGTTTCTTTCAGAGTTGGGTGGGTGGGTCAGTTTACCTGCTGCTCCTCATCATGGTTCTCCTTCAGGTGAAAAACTTTATCACCAAAACCCCCAAAAAACAGAATCATTCTGTTGTTTCACCCTCAGAGAGATAAACCTTCTTCAGCTCCTCTTCATCGTCTATTCTGTAAAAGTCATTCATCTGCCGGCTCCACCCAGAATCAATGACTTTAAACACGGCTGTATGTAGAACTGATGCTAAGCTAGGCTAACTAAGTCTTGCCCACCCTGACCCTCTGGTAATGCTTTATCGATAATGTGCACGAGGGAGCCGATGGCGCCGGTCTTCAACCAGCGGTTCTGGGTATTTTTATCTTCCTCTGATGTTTGAACTCATTTTTCTTCATGAATGATAAATAAAGGGAAACTCTGAAAGAAAGAATAAATGTGGTCAAATGTTGGACTGCTCCTTTAAACTGCTGGACCAGTGGAAAAACTCTCACAGCAGACCCTCCAGCGGCGTGGACCCGACTCTGCCTCTGTACCTGGGTCTGGATACCTGGGGGTCTTAAAGGATCTGGGTCTGGATCTAGATTTGGTTTTGGAACCGGGTATCTTGGTCTGGATCTCGATCTGACCCTGTTTGTGGACGGGCTCGTAGAAACTGTGGACTGGACTTCGGTCCCTGAGACAGACAGGGACATATGAAGACATGTAAATACTTCAGTGACATCATCATGACATCAGCCGTCAGAGGGTCGTGACCTCTTGAGTCCCTATGTGCCAACATGGACCAAACAAACGTTCCTTGGGTCTCGTGACTCCTCTGACACCCCTCCTCCCTTTCTCCTCCAGCTCTCCTTGTTTCATGTGGTTTTTATTTTGCCGTTGTCATGACGGCGACGGGACGCCTAAGTTTTGTGTTTGAAGACGGAACCGTTTTTAATGACTGAGCTCTGATGGTCTGAAGGAGAAGTGGAGGATCATTCGGCGCTGAGAACACCGGGGGTCATTGAACACACCACGCTAGCATCATAATAATAATAATAATACATTTCATTTGTAATGCACTTTACATTTGGATCAAATGTTCAAGGTTCTCGACTAGATGGCCTTACGCACGAAGATTTGACACGGAGTTTCTGTAAATCTACCGCCGCCTGTGTCTCTGAAACAGTCAAAGGTTTGTCCCTGAAAACGGACAGATTCTCAGACACATTGTGACGTCGGCGCTCCTTTAATGCTGAGAAAACTGACGTCACCAAAATGGAATCATCTTTAGGATTTACTAAAACCGTCCCCTGGGTACATATTTATGCAAATGAGGCAATTTGTTTGTCCGTAATCTTCTACAATACAAACAGACAGGGTTGAAAACGGGCCTCAGGTGACCAAGTCACTAAATTATCAGATGGGTTCTGAAGGTCAGAGGTCATCGTATGATAAGTAGAGTGATTTTCCTGCCAAGTGTTCAGTGGAAGTCTAATGAGGTGGAGATGAGGTAAGGGTGATGTTAACGTGAGGTAGAGATGAGGTAAAGGTGATGTTAACATGAGGTAGAGATGAGGTAAAGGTGACGTTAACATGAGGTAGAGCTGATGTAAAGGTGAGGTAAACTTGAGGTAGAGATGAGGTAAAGGTGATGTTAATGTGAGGTAGAGATGAGGTAAAGGTGATGTTAACGTGAGGTAGAGATGAGGTAAAGGTGAAGTTGATGTGAGGTAAAGGTGACGTGAGGTAAAGGACAGATAGAGATGAGGTAAATGTTATGTTAACGTGAGGTAGAGATGAGGTAAAGGTAAGGTAGCGATGAGGTAAAGGTGGGGTAAACATCAGATGATTGAGGTTCCTGATAGAAAAGGCTTCTCCTGTAGGAAGTATCGACCGTCTGACCCGTTTGCCTTTTTAGCTGTTGAGTGGTAAACAAAGTGTTGCTTGATTAGTAAACAAAGGTTGGTGTTACTATGGAGACGATGATGAAGATGATGGAAGCTCTGGACTCGCTCTGCTTTAACCGCATGCTCTGCTCTCTGCTCTGAACATCTAAATAAACTCTTCATGGTTTCCGTTCATCTCATCATCATCATCATCATCATCACACGTTTTGGTTTGACTTGCCAAATACTGAATAATCAAATAAACAACACAAGACTAAATCTTATTTATTATTGATTACATATTATATATATATAGTATTGATGGTCGATCCGGTATCTTAAAAAAAAGAATTATCTTACTCTCAGAATATTTTACAGAGAATTTGGGTTTATTAAAGGTTTTATTGATATTTTCATCAAGATTGACTTTTATAGGGTTTTCATTTCACTAATGTTTTGTATCTATTCTATTCATATTTATTAGGATGAGGTTTTTTGTGTTATAAAATTTATTGGTATTGTTTTTGGGGGGGTATAAGGGACATCGAGCAGGTTATCAACCAGGTTGTGGGTCTAGGGGTCACATATGTCTGACGGTGGGTCTGAAGGTTTCACCCTGGAACCTAACAGCAGTCAGGTACCGTTGGCTCATACCTGGAGGTCTGTGAGACCCTCCAAGGTGGAGCTGGTGGCTCGGTCCGTTATTGCTGCCTTTGTTTCTTTGGGGATGGAGCTAGGGGCTCAGTGGGCTGAACAGAGACGCTGAAATGGAAGGTACAGGAGTTGATTGGCTGAAGAGTATTTGAGAGATAGTCCGAGTTTGTTGGAGTTGTGGGTCGATTTAGAGGCTGGAAATAACTCCGACATTAATGGAGGAATCTGCAGGAATGTTCCTAAATAAAGTGATCTGAAAGGTACCTGGGGTTCTGTTATTGCCCTGGCGTGGGTTTGTAAAGTTGTTTGTTTTTTTCACACAACTTTCAGTCAGTTTCAGATTTTTAAAATAAGTGGTAGAAGACGTGTCAGGACACAGAAGGAGATGAGGAGGAACTTTATGTGTTGACACGACAACAGCAAAAGGAAGAGAGGCTGGTGTGAGGGAGAAGAGGAAGGTAGATATACTGAGTGTCCAAGAGACCAGGTGGAAAGGCAGCCAGGCTAGAAGCATTGGAGAGTACAAACTGTTCTATCATGGATCATAGATGGGAGGAGAAATGGAGTAGGGGTTATTCAGGAGGAGTATGTGAAGAGTGTTCTGGAGGTTAAGAGAGTGTTAAACAGAGTGATGAGGATAGAGAGTGAAGTTGTGATGAAGAACATTGTCATCGCTGATGCCCCACAACTTGGTTGTGAGGTGGATGAGAAAGAGAAATTCTGGAGTGAGTTTGATGGAGTGATGAAGAGTTCCAGGGGTGAGAGAGTGGTGGTTGGAGCAGACTTCAGTTGTCATGTTGGAGACGGGAGAAGAGGAGGTGATGAAGAGGTAGGGTGTTCAGGACAGGAACGAGGAAGGACAGATGGTGGTAGATCTTGTGAAGTGGTTGGAAATGGAATAAGAGGGTGGAGCACAGGGTGACATATAAGAGTGGAGGTAGGAGTTCACAGGTGGATGACATCCTCTACAGAAGAAGCTACATGAAAGAGTTTGGAGACCAGATGTGGTGACGGAGGAGAACGGAGCCGGACAGCATAGAACGGTAGTACGACACTGGTGGTGGAGATGTGGAGAGGAGCAATAACATTTGTTTAAATGATCTTGGATAGGATTTAAGTTAAATGTTTGTATCTGGGGTTCAGGCAGGAACAGACCTTCCATCATAGAGGCGGAATAATCATCTAAAGTCTGGGGAATCAATGGCAGTCTACGCGATGAGTCAAAAAAAGGAGATGCGTCGTTATTGTATTAATGAAGCTACACTGGTGAGACTACAGAGTCGACTGGTGATGATGTCATCAGGGAAGGACCCAAACATTGTGTAGCGTTTGTGACACGTGAGTCAATTAAGTACCACGAGTATTCAGTCGAACGTACGGCTATTATCTCAGTACGACACGGAACAGGTAGAAGAAGAAGAAGAAATAAAATTTAACTTAAAAAATATTATACTAACCGCTCGATACATGCGCATCCATTAACTAAATACAACATTTAAAATAAAAAAAAAAGAAAGAAACCATAAATAAACCAACTTTGAATTAAAGGTACAGTTACTGCATTTTATCGTCAGAATAAGCCGGAAGAAGGCAGCGTACTTCCGGGTCAGATGTGACGTCACCGGTAGCACAAGAAATAAAACAGAGGGGTCCACATGTGGAGAGTCAGACCGGTTCGGTTTCACGTTTCTAACTGTTAAACCATGGCGGACATGAACGTCATCAAGCTGCCGGAGACCGAGGTCCGGACTCCCGCAAGAAAGAGAAGCCGACCCGCGAAGTTGGATCCGGAGGAGGAAGCGGAGAGGCGGCAGCAGAACGTGAAGCGGCTGTCGGTGCTCGGAGAGGAGGACAGCTCGGTGAAGCTGCTGCAGGAGCTGCTGTTCGGGGCGGAGGAGCAGCTGGTGGAGAGACTGGTGGAGGTGAGGATCCAGAGATCCACAGACAGCCCACCAACAAAATAACTAAGTGAAAGATGTTGGAACACGTTGTGGTTTAAAAAAAAAGGAAAATATAAGATCGACAGAAATATGAACATTTTTTATATTGATCTACTGTGAGTGCAGCACAAACAAAAGGTCCAGTTGGTGTAAATGTAGGATTTGACGGAGGATAAAGCGGAAACGGGATCGGTTGGTCCTCTTCTTCGGTGGTGGTCCTGATTGTTTTCGGGAATCTGCGCCTCATGTTGACGTCATTGTGTTGTTTAAAAAAAAACATTTGATTTGATTCCACGGACATTTGTTTCTTAAGTGTAACTGATAGAAGACCTATTTGATGTTTATCATTTGTTGTTGTTGTGATAACAGGCAGAGCAGGAATGTTAAAAAAATAATAATTTCCAGCTTCATTCCACAGGATAGATTTTTCATGAACCTTCTGGTTTCACCTCCTATGACGTCATTTTGCTGTTTTGCAGCAGCAGGAGGAGCAGCGGGGCGGTTCTCTGCTATTGGAGGATGACGGCGAGGAGGCGGAGCATTCAGATGACGAGGATGCCGCCCGTCCAAGTCTCCAACCGACCAGAGAATCTGCGTGGGTGGATGAGGACGACGAGCTGGAGGAAGAGTGAGTGTGTTTCTCCCTCTTCTTCTGTGGTGGAGGCTCCAGGTCTGACTGACCCTAAATGTGTTTCAGGGTGGACATGAAGCATCGCTACCGTAAAGAACTGATGAGAGGAGAGGCGGAGTCAAACATGTCCAAACAGAAACTACAGCAGAGGATGAGAGAGCAGTGAGTACACACACACACACACACACACACGCGCATACTTCTACACACACACACACACCTTTACCTGCTGCTGTTTCTCAGGTTCCAAAAGGCGATGGGCGGAGCTCCATCATGGGCGGAGACCAGCGCTGACAGGAAAAAGAAGAAGAAGAGGACAGGTAGGTTGTTTACAGACTGATGTTAGGATTAAAGGAACAGTCCGTATAAATCGGATGTGTGTTTGCTCCTGAAGATGCTGACGATGATGATGATGATGATGATAATGAAGAAGATGACCTGCTGAGGAGGACGGGGAACTTTGTGGCGTCTTCAGATAGACTGCCCAGCGGCTTCCTACGGGTCAGTTTCTTCCTGCTGGCAGCCGTTAGCGTTAGCTTAGCATTAGTTCTAGTAATGGTGCTCATGAGCTGGATAGTTTTTCATTTTATGCTATGTGTCGTTTTCTCCGGTCATGTGATGAAATGTTTGCTGTCTCCCAGATGAAGAAATGTCTCCACGCCAACAGTTCCCGCCCCTCAGAGGACAGACTGACCACCGTCCAGTTCCATCCCTCGGCTCAGGTGGTGATGACAGCCGGCCTCGACCAATCACTGTCCCTCTTCCAGGTACGTCCAGCCGGTCGGACCGGACCCTGAGACCTTTTCCCTTTTTGTCAGTTATTATTTTATGTTTCGACATTTTAGTCAATTTTTATCAAAGTAAGTTATTTTAGAGTGTTACTATTTTATAGTTTTTATCATGTCCAGCTCTTTTTACATGGATGAGAAGGTCTATATAAAAAAGTTTGATTGACGCTTCCTCCTGCAGGTGGACGGGAAGACCAACCCGAAGATCCAGAGTATCCACCTGGAGCGGTTCCCGGTCCACAAGGCCCGGTTCAGCCGCGACGGAGAGACGGTGATCGCCACCAGCATGAAGAACAAGATGTTCTACCTGTACGACATGATGGAGGGCCGGGTCACGCCCGTCCACAGCGTCAGAGGTGAGAGAGTTCAGTGGTCGGGGTCAGAGTTCATCGTGTTAGCATGCTAACTGCTAAACCCCTGTTTTCAGGTCTGAATGAAGCCCGAGTGAAGGAGTTCTCTGTGAGTCCTGAAGGAGGCGCCCTGCTTCTCTCTGGAACCAACGGATACCTGCACCTCCTCACCCTCAAGGTAACTCCTCCCCCTTCTTCTTCCTCCTCTTCTTCTTCTACTAACAGTAGAGAATCTCACCGACATTAAGTTCCTTACTTCAGTCTGAGGGTCTCACTAGTATCCACCGAGCTCCTCAGAGTGAGGAGGAGCTCCAGCAGCTCCTGGTGTGATGATTCTGAACAATCTGTCAGAACCAGACCCCATGAGGATGGCATGAGAATCCCTCGTCCTCTAGTGGACCTGAGCTGGACTGATGTTCACCAGGATGGGCAGGTTCTCCATTGGTGCCTCGTTCTCCTCACAGGTGAGAGCAGGTTCTCCTAGAGCTCATGTGACTGACGTGAAAGAGTCTGGAGACGCCTGGTGAAGGTCCTGCTGCCTGAAACATCATCCAGCAGGACCGGTTTGGTGGTGGATCAGTGATGTTCTGGGGAGTCAAATCCTTGGAGGGTCTTGCAGACCTCCAGGTGTTAGCCAGCGGTACCTGGAGGTACCAGGATGAAACCCTCAGACCCTCATTTCAGGTTTTCACTGTGATTCTGATCCAGAATCCAGTCCTCAGTGGGTTCATGGTTCTGGTCTCCATCAGTGGGTTCATGGTTCTGGTTTCTACTGACAGTTCTCGTGTGTGTGTGTGTGTGTGTGTGTGCGTGTGCGCAGACTAAAGAGGTGGTCCGCAGTATGAAGATTAACGGTGACATCAGCAGCGTCGCCTTCTCCTATGATGGCGGCAAAGTCTTTGCCAACTCAGGTGAGTCCTCAAAGTTCAAAGAATGAATGACATCACTTCCTGTCTGTCATGTGACCCACCTGTGTGTGTGTGTGTGTGTGCAGAGGACGGGGAGGTGTATGTGTGGGACATGCGCAGCAGTCGGTGTGTGAACAGGTTTACGGATGAAGGCTGTGTGAAGGGGACGTCCATCGCCGCCTCTCAGAACGGACAGTACCTCGCCTGCGGGTAAGACGCCACGTTCTGATTGGCTGACAGCCGTCTGTCAGAAGCATGTGATAAAAAGCATTTACTAATAAGCACTTATTAGTGAAGATTTTTTTTTAAACGGAAACTATTTTGCAAACGGCCACAAAAGATCGTCCGACACAGTTTGAGGTATTTTTTGCCAAGAGACGGACTTAAGGCTTTGAGCCTCAGGTGGAATGAAACACCTGAACCCCTGGTTTCCATAGAAATGCTGACATCTTTCTTTCCAGCTCTCAGTCGGGTGTGGTCAACATCTACTCCCAAGAGGCGTGTCTAAATTCAACCAATCCAAAGCCTCTGAAGGCGCTGATGAATCTGCTGACCTCAGCCACCTGTCTGACCTTTAACCCCTCGTCTGAGATTCTGGCCATCGCCTCCAGAGCTGAAGACGAGGCCATAAGACTGGTGAGACGCTGTTGATGACGATGATGATGATGAAGACGATGACAAGTGAACTCTGACCCTGTCTGTCTGTCTTCTCAGGTCCACCTGCCCAGCCTCACCGTCTTTTCCAACTTCCCCACCCCTAAGAGGAAGATGATCCATCGAGCCAGCTGCCTTGACTTCTCGCCACACAGCGGCTTCTTCTCATTGGCCAACAACAAAGGACACGCCCCTCTCTTCAGGTGAGACCGAATCTTCCTCTAAGTCACAGACATCAGCTGGAGTCCTGTAGGGTTTGTCTGTTGTTCTTGACAAGAATCAGAAAAATATGAGCAGAAATGGGAACATGTGACTAAATATAATAATAATAATACATATAATTTATAACGCGCTTTACATTTGGATCAAATCTCATTGCTAAATATAAATAAATATGATGAAACAAACCCCCAATCCCCTGCGTTGTACCAGCAACCCTCCTGATTGAACTCCTCACATTAAATGTGACTCATTGATGATCTCAAACATCCCATAGTGACTCAACCTAACTGTTTCTATGATGTCATCAGTCTGTTCTAGGATCAGATCCCATAGTGACTCAACCTAACTGTTTCTATGATGTCATCAGTCTGTTCT
>VRLP01008634.1:0-15932 GCA_009660295.1 Lophius piscatorius
TTATTATTATTATTATTATTATGATTATTATGATTATTATTATTATTGTTGTTATTATTATTATGATTATTATTATTATTGTTATTATTATTGTTATTATTATGATTATGATTATGATTATTATTATTATTGTTATTATTATTATTATGATTATTATTATTATTGTTATTATTATTATTATTATTATGATTATTATTATTATTATTGTTATTATTATTATTATTATTATGATTATTATGATTATTATTATTATTGTTGTTATTATTATTATGATTATTATTATTATTGTTATTATTATTGTTATTATTATTGTTATTATTATGATTATTATTATTATTATTATTATTATGTCAGCTGGTCTTTGGAGAAACATTGAAGGATATTTTCACTCTTTTCTGACATTTATGAAGAAAATAGAGGAATCGATTATTTCCTCTAAATAATTCAGTCCATTCAACCGAGACCCGGCGGTCCAGAACCGTCTGCCTCTTAATGCACAGCAGCTCCATTAAGATGGACCTCTTCAAAGGCTGGTTCTGATCCAGCGGGGGATTATTATCTGGATCACATCTTCACTATTGTTCATTCTGACAGCTTTGATCAGGAGTTCTCCTCAAAGGACGGGAATGAACCCGATTCACGTCAACACGGCGCCGACGCCCCCCAGCAGGCCTGAATGAATAAGCTTAAGCTCCACCTCCCTGATGGAGGCGGGATTTCAATTTAAAACAATATTTAATCTTTTCCTAACTGTTCAACAATCAGAGGATTAAAGATTTAGTCACACGGCGTTTCCTGCGTCGTCTCCTCATTAAAGCGTTTTTGTAAACAATATAAAAAGTTAAAGTTAAAGTATGATTTAAACTCTAAATCATAAATATGTCTGACTTTACATCTTTAATCCAGGTCCAGTTCTGGTTCAGTTGTTTTAAAGTAAAGTCAAGGTTCCTTCCTGAGATTCCATCAGGATGTTTTTGCCCAGTTGTTAACAACAAACAAACAAACTACCAAACAAACAAAGAAAGAAAGAAAGAAAGAAAGAAAGAAACACACAAACAAACAAACAAACAGACAAACAAACAGACAAACAAACAAACCAACGAAGAAATGGACCCACAGAAAAACAAAACCTGTTTTGTGGGTTTTGTTTGTGTGTGTAGTTATTTGGATTCCCGGACCTGAACCGATTCGGGTCTCAGGATGGATCTCATACCTGCACAGGTAACTGAGGTCTGCGGCGCCAAACTTCTTACAAACAACAAACAAGACAACAATTTTCTTAAAAAGTTCAAAACGTATTTAAACCATAATTATATTAAATCGTGAATAACAAGATTCTGTCAACAACCCAGAAGCCCGGATAATGACACAGAACAGAACCAGTCCCGGTTCCAGACTCTCTCCCTGGTTGGAGGAGAAAGTCCAAACAGCTTCAGCTCTCATGAGGTCATTAGAGGACGCGAGCCCAGAACATGTGACCTCAGATATAAAGGCTGCTTTCAGGCGTCTCCGCTGACTTCCTGTCCGGACGGAAGACCGCCTTAGCTCCGCCTTAGCTCCGCCTTAGCTCCACCTTAGCTCCACCTTAGCTCCGCCTTCCTGGGGATTTAAGTCATCTAATGAGTCCGACAGAACCCAGTTCATAAAGTGACCCAGAACCTTCTGACACACTGTTCCTGTTTAAAATAAAACCTTAAGATTTAAAAAACTGAGAGGAAACCTTTGAAGGTTCAGAAGAAGAGAAGAATTTATTTGTGTGTGTGTGTGTGTAAGGAGTGTGAGTGTGTGTATGTGTCTCTGTGTGTGCGTGAGTGTTTATGTGTCTCCGTGTGTGTGTGTGTGTAAGGAGTGTGAATCTACCACTGAGTTCTGGAAGGTTCTGACAGACGTGTTGGAATCAGGGTACGGATCATTAATAGCGCTCCTTCAGACTCCTCCCCCTTCATCAACGCCCTCGCTGCCCCACCCTCACAAATGCCCCACCCTCACAAAATGATCTCTCTTATCTCTACAGGAACCGCCCCACCCTCCCCCCACCAACACCGGTTCTGATGCTCTCATTAGACCCAGACAGTCTGACCTCTGGACTCCATGGTAGGCGCCACCGGGTCCCAGAGGAGAACCTCCCAGGTCTTAATGTCCCTTCTCCTCTGCCTGAACCAGCAGCAGGCGACATTATTCTCTGGTCCATCTGGTCCACCTCCAGCAGTGAGTCCAGAACGAGGGACAGAACTGCATCGGAAGAAAAGACTTTCAAGAGAGTAAAAAACAAGTCTTATTCTTCAGAACAGAACCAGAAATTCTCACACTGTCTGGATAAATAAAGAAATGGAAAGAATTTGTGGCGAAGCAAATCTAGAAAAGTTCATGATGGAAGTCAAAAGTATCACGTGGTCAGAACCCGACGTGAAGTCACGACCCGTCACCTGAAGAACTTGTTCAGAAGAATTCAGAGTCCAGATAGTCGTGTCTGATGTCCATCAGTCTGTGTTAGCGATATAGCTAACGATAGCCAGTTTAGCGATATAGCTAACAAAAGCGATGTTAGAGGTCTAGCTAATGAAAGCGACGTTAGAAATCTAGCTAACGATAGATACGTTAACAATCTAGCTAACGAAAGCAACGTTAACGATCTAGCTAACAAAAGTGGCGTTACCAGTCTAGCTATGAAAGCGACGTTAGCAATCTAGCTAATGATAACAACGTTATTAGCAGCAGAAGACGGTGTGACGCTGGTGAAACAACTTCCTTCAGTCGTCAGACTAACGATATGATGATGATGTCAACATCCCAACAATCAGTGGTGGCAGAACAAGTAAACAGGAAGTTACCTTTGATGAAGTTGGTGGAGGCGGAGCTTACAGCACCATCCAGAAAAACGGGTGGATGGGATGGAGGAGTATTGGGGGAGAGGGTGAGGGAACATGAAGTGACTATAAGAAGTTTGTGTTGATGTTTTCTAACCTATGGACCCGGTCCAAACCCACCTGGGTTTACATCAACACCAGCATCGCTCCGGATCAGAACACCAGCTGGCAGAACCAGCCGCTAGACGGTCAGGCCGCGCAAAGTCAGCAGAATGGTGTCAGCGCTGTTCCTCCTGCACTGGCTGACAGGATCGATACTGGTTGGAGAGGTTCCAGTCGGACTCACCACATCACGACCAGAACCAGGCACTGAGGGGAACATGTGATCAAAAAGAGGGCGGCGGCCTTGAGTCACCTTTAGAATCCCCGTTTATGGATTAATAACGTTTATATCTATTTAATAAAGACTCTGATCCCCGGCTGATCAACCATTCAAAAGCCAGACCTGGTTCTGTGGCAGGTCCTCCGGCACCGGAGGAGTCCAACGTCTGCACCAGGTTCAGGAGTACTGAGGAAGTAAAAGTCCAGTTGAAGCAGCAACAGACGGTTTCTAGGCGGATTCTTAAGGAGGCTGGTCCAGGAGCGTCAAAGCAGGCAGAAAGCCCGTTCTTTGACCCGTTCATCCTAAAGTAGGCACCGGCTGCACTACTTTGGATTCACGGAACCTCTGGAGATGTTGGGTCTATCAATGAGACACTGAGGGAGGTGGGAGGAGATTGAACTGGACCTGAGCCCAGAACACAGATGAGCTCAACTGTTACTGGAGATCATTTGCAGACGAGACTGAAGAAGATAGAAGTGGACATCGAAGGTATCTCTTTACTCCCCCCGGACTGAAACGGGTTCATATTACCCTGAGGTTCTGGTAAAATGAGACCAGCGGCTACCGGGTCGGGGGGAACAGAAACTGCATTGATTTCAGAGATAACCTGATAACCCTGCAGAAAACCTGTGACTCATTGGGCTGAGATTAGCTTTTTGATCCACTTTCAAATTTAAGGATCGCACTTCTGTTCGGTTCTGCAGGTCCGGGCCCGAGCAGAACTGTCTCAGTTATTTTGCAGAAATAGAATTTCCATCTGGGTTCATTTAGTTTTCAAACAGACCTAAGAAGAAAAAGAAACGACCACAAACTGGACCTACTGGGCAGCTTTTACTGGTACTTGTGACGGGACAGAACCTCAACATAGCGGCTGTGGGTCGTGTGAAGGCCCGACAGAGAGCTGAGATACAAAAGAGTCCAAATAGGCAGGAATTCCAGGAAACCAACAACAGTATGCCGTCATATCTTCTGATTTTTATGGCAGCATCTCCTGACATCACATCCTGTTTTTGGACTCGGGTCGGTGCTGAGGTCACCTCTCAGTTAAACCAGACCGGAGGTCTCAGTCTGATCGAACAGAACTTCCTCTGACATGCTGCACCTTCAAGCAGAAGACCCTCTCCTCTGTAATTAGATGGAACCCATAATGGACCTTTAGGGGTTGTGGAGAACTTGAGTCACCAGACCGGACCTCAGAATTAAAGAACTTAACCCAAGAAGGAGTGAAGACATCAAAGGAACGACAGGTGGATCATCATGATTGACGGGTTCTGTCACATTATTCCAAAACAACCCATACTGAGCTCAATCAAACATCTGAGCAAAACTTTAATGCTGCTTCAGGTTCTGCAACATTCTGGTCCGATAGAACCTAGATAAGAAACCCGTCCTCCGGTTCGGACCCTCAACGTTATTTTAAGTAGGAAAAACTTCAACATGCTTTCATCAAAGTTTTTTTTGTGTTTCATGTTCAGCAACAGTTTGGCCTCATGGGAGACTGGATCCTCTCCCAGCTGACATTGGTTCGGCCCGGATGAGAGGCCCGTTCAACCCAGGACCGGCACATAGAGTCAAACAACCACAAACGCTCACATTCTCTCCGGCGGGACATTTAGAGTCACCACTTCACCTCCACTGTGTGTTCTGGACAGCAGCAGGAAGATGGACAACCTGGAGAACCTGGAGAACCTGGAGGACCTGGAGAACCTGGAGAGAACCAGCTCCACAGAGAGGCCCCGAGGGCAGCGGTGGATTTGGACCCAGCGCCTTCATGCTGTGAGGCAGCTAGCATACCCACTGCACTAGCGTGCTGCTGCAGCTAACAGTTCAGAACAAAGTCCAGTCTAAAAGTCCAAAATCCGTCCCTGGTCTTTGTGTAATTACATCACAGGAAGCAGAAAGAGATGAATTTGGAATGAATTTCACCAAAAGCCTCAATGATTCATCGGTGGGACAAGAACTTGAGTGATCGGGCAGGTTTCAGGGCGTAGACCCGACACACGCCAACGACACACGCCAACGACACATGCCAACGTCACACGCCGACGTCAGATCACAGCAGAACAAAGAATTCTACTTCCTGTCAGCCTCTTATCTCAGCATCTATCTGACGAGTCTGAGAGGTTCATCAGTCATGACAGGATTCTGGAGCTGACCTTTCACCTCTCCACTCGCTCTCCTTGTAAGAGAACAAAGGACCGTTGAGCAAGCTGGGCCCGCTAGAGTGAATCGGGTCTGAGGGAGAAGGTTTGAGAGAAGGCGGTACTGTTCCTCTCCGGATCAAAGTCCAGTGATGGGTCGATAGCAGGATCGCCATGGAAACAAGGATCAGCAGCAGAGCAGGCTGGGGGTCAGGGGTCGGGACTCCAGCAGACAGAAGCTCACAGACGTCGTGGTCGTCTTTCTCGCTCATGCTAATGGCTAGCTAGCGTAGAAGATCTGAGATGTTTGTGGACCTGCCTTCAAACGTCTGAGAGCAGAACCCCACACAGAGTGTAGATGGTGTTTGAACAGAACAAGGACCTTCTGAACCCGTAGCTCCGGCTGCTACGACATGCTAAACGCCATCTTCTATTAAAATACGTAAGATGCAGTCGTGTGTCGTCTGAAGACTTCCTGCATTAATAATAACCATGTGACACGTGAGTCTGTCCTCTAGAGACGCTGAGATGATTCTGAAGGTATCAGAATAATGAAGAATGGATAAATTCATCTCACGTGGCTCAGAAGTCCAGTTGGTCATCCATTTGTTTGTTTGTTTGTTTGTTTGTTTACCTGCCACTTCCTCAAGGACACAACTATCCCTTCACTGTCACCCTTCAACTGGAGGACAATGGATCGGCGCCGGGAGGCCGAGTTTGAATAACTGGACAATTGTTCGGAGACCGATTATTAACAGATAGCAGCCAGTAGCTGATAGCAGCTAGCACATAGTAGCTAATAGACGATAGCAGCTAGTAGCAGGTAGCAGATAGCAGATAGCAGCTAGTAGCAGATAGCGGCTATGAGCAGTTAGCAGCTTGTGGATAGCCTGATAGCAGCCAGCAGCAGCTATCAGGCAATAGCAGATAGCAGCCAGTAGCTGAAAGCAGCTAGCAGATAGCAGCTAATGGCAGATAGCAGCTAGTAGCAGCTTATAGTTGATAGCAGATCTTATTCTACATGGATGAAGGAATATTCCTCCTGCAATCATTCCACATGGATTGTGATCTGATGAAGGCAGAACTTCATCACCGTGGGGTCGGGATTCTTTTAAGAGATGTCGGTTTAGAAGTGAAACCGTGATTCTCCCCACGACCGAACCATTGAGTTTACGTCATGTTGGACCTTGTTGCGCTCAGAGGTTGACACAGATGCTGGCTCCAAAGCAGCTACGAGAGAGAGATGAGTGGCCTTCATCAACCAACGGAGAAATAAAAGGGCAGAAAGTGAAAAGATAGAAGTTTAGTGACCAGAGGGAGGAGTTTAGCAGCGATGAGAAACTCCTGGTTCTGCCTGAGCTACGTGATGTTAGCTCTCCGCCCCGTTAGAACCCGAACGCTGTGGCTGAGCTAACGTTAAGTCGGCGCTTCAGAAGAACAGGTTCTACAAAGTGACGGGAAATAACGGCAGCGTTCAGTTTCCCTGCAGCGCCAACGTCATTAGCCAACATCTGACTCCAGCGGCGATAATCGTAACTGAGTGTGACGGACTCCTCCGAAGTCTCTGCGATCGTTCAGCCCGATAGTTTCTACAGCAGTTAATTAGTCATAAAGTAATGGCTTTATGAGCACCGGCACAGCACCCCAGCACACTGTTCCTCTGTGCTTAAAGGAACAGCAGCTAACAGTCTGAGAACAGCAGAGTGGAGGATTCTGCTGAGGTCCGGCTCTCCATCAGAGGAACAGAACATCTGACTCCATCAGATTGTGATGCATCTGTTCACTGAAATCTAATGTCCCGTCTACGGGACAGTAGTCCAGTGAAAATACAGTTTTTCATTCATTTACCCATTCATTCATTCACTCATCCATCCATTCATTCATTCATCCATCCATTCATTCATTCATTCACTCATCCATTCATCTATCCATCCATCCATCCATTCATTCATTCATTCATCCCTTCATCCATCCATCCATTCATCCAATCATCCATCCATTCATTAATTAATTCACTCATGCATCCATCCATCCATCCATTCATTCATTCATTCATTTATCCATTCATCCATCCATCCATCCATCATTCATTCATCCATCCACTCTTTCATTCATTTATCCATTCATTCATTCATTTATTCAAGCACACAGACCCTTAAAAACCAGTAACGATTGTAGCATGAACACAGGCTCCGCCCCACAGAATAACCTCACACACCAAACCGGAGCGCTTACTCTTTTGTTGTTGTGCGATGTGGGCGTGGTTAATGAGGCGTGGTCTAAATGTAACAGTCTAAATGTAACAGTCTAAATGTAACAGTTTAAATGTAACAGTTTAAATGTAACAGTCTAAATGTAAAAGTCTAAATGTAACAGTCTAAATGTAACAATCTAAATGTAAAAGTCTAAATGTAACAGTCTAAATTTAACAGTCTAAATGTAAAAGTCTAAATGTAACAGTCGAAATGTAACAGTCGAAATGTAACAGTCTAAATGTAAAAGTCTAAATGTAACAGTTTAAATGTAACAGTTTAAATGTAACAGTCTAAATGTAACAGTCTAAATGTAACAGTTTAAATGTAACAGTCTAAATGTAACAGTCTAAATGTAACAGTCTAAATGTAACAGTTTAAATGTAACAGTCTAAATGTAAAAGTCTAAATGTAACAGTCTAAATGTAACAGTCTAAATGTAACAGTCTAAATGTAACAGTCTAAATGTAACAGTTTAAATGTAACAGTCTAAATGTAACAGTCTAAATGTAACAGTCTAAATGTAACAGTTTAAATGTAACAGTCTAAATGTAAAATTCTAAATGTAAAACTAAACGTCTCTGTTTAAAGTGCTCATAAACGGTCACTTACTGTAAAATACTTTTTTCCTCTTTAGGCTCTGAATACTTCATTACTGTCACTGGATACACATTCCATGTATATCTGGTGTCTTATTTAAGTCTTAATGCTACATCCAGTATGTTCTATAAACCCCTGAGGAGCAGAACCGGTCCAGTGGGACAGATCAGGCACGACCCACATACAGGACCAGAGCAGGAGCATCTCCCAAATCTCTGAACGGCTGAGTTTAAAAGACTTGGTTGGACGTAACCTGCACTGATGACTGTGGATCTCTCCCAGAGGATGAGGAGGAGCAGGAGGGAAGACACTGCAGGCAACCACAAGATCCACTGGATCTACACGATCCAGAACATCCACTTGATCCAGAAAATCTTCAAGATTCAACAAGATCATCATGATCCATATGATCCACAGGATCCATATGATCTACATGATCCACAGGATCCACAGGATCCTTTGTCTCAGTCTGGCCGTATAAAAGCGTAAGAGATTTGGTCCAGGAATCATCTTCTCTTCCTTTATGAGTTTCACCTTATAATAACTTCATAACCATAAAATAAACCGGGAGCTCTGATTTTAAACTTTATCGTTGTAAATAACAAGAAGAGGAGGAGGAGGAAGACGCCGTTCTTTTAAGAGCATCTCTGCCAAAAGAAAAATATAAAGACTCTCCTCAAACTTCATTCTAGCAGCATCACAAATACGACAACATTTATCTTTAAACTCTCCGTGTCTCTGTCAGAACACGTTTCAGGCCCGGTTCCGTCACAGCGGGTTCATCAGCCGTGAGCGTGGATTCTACTTCCTGTCGGCGTGACGGACAAAAGATAATGATGCAGTAAAAAAATGAATCATTGCACATTTGAAGTTTAAGTTCTTGCATCTATTTGACTTCATTTAAATAATTGTATTTTAAATATATACTTATTCAGATTTTTATACAATCACCATAAATCAGTTGAAAAATATGAAATAGGTTTAAATATGTTTCACTACAGAGAAACCGGGATCAAACCGGGATCAAACTGGATCAAATTGGATCAAACTGGATCAAACTGGATCAAACTGGATAAAAGTAGGATCAAACTGGATCAAACTAGATCAAACTTTTTCAAACTGGATCAAACTGGATGAAAGTGGGATCAAACTGGATCAAACTGGTTCAACTGGATTAAACAGGATCAAACTGGTTCAAACTGGTTCAAACTGGATCAAACTGGATCAAACTGGATCAAACTGGATCAAACTGGATCAAACTGGATCAAACCGGGATCAAACCGGGATCAAAGTGGATCAAACTGGATCAAACTGTATCAAAGTGGATCACACTGGATCAAACTGGATCAAACTGGATGAAAGTGGGATCAAACTGGATCAAACTGGATCAAACTGGATCAAACTGGATCAAACTGGATCAAACTGGTTCAAACCGGTTCGAACCGGTTCAAATTAATGAGATAGTTTCTCCTTATTTTGAAGGAGAACCGGTTTAGGAGAACTATTACACATGTTTACACAAACATCAGATTTACCGCTGTCACTCATGTTTTATTTACAAACATGTTTGAAACTAAGTTTATTACTTCATGTTAAAATGACGTCATCCTAACGCCGAGACATTTTACATGTAAGTTAAATATTATTTTGACTTTGTGATTGTTATATTATTTAATCCGAGGATAAAAAACTCAGCGTGAAAGAAAACATTTAATTATCTGAATAATAAATTGATTCTAAATCTTTTAATAGAACGTGTTTGTTTGTCCTGAAATAAAAGGTTCCGTTCGTCCTCAGAGACGCCTTTATGGAAGTACTGATCCGATTGGATCGGCTCTCAAGATGAGCCTCAGCACCGACCCAGTTAAGTTCGTTCAGGATCACAAATTCCCCGTCATCATCAGCCATAACATTAAAACCACGTGCCTAATATTATGTAGGTCTTCTTCTGGCCCCAGAACCATCTTTCTGACACCGTTCTATCAGAACCTTTTGAGAAATTAGTTCTACAGCAGCTCTTTGTGGGACCAGACGACCCTCAGTCCCCATGAGCGTCAAAGATCCAAGATCCTGTCGCCTGTTCACCGGTCCCTTGGACCCCTGCATTCCAAGGACACCCGACAAGACCTGCTGTTCTGGACATGTTCTGACCCATTCCAGCCATCACCATTCGATCATTGTCAATATTTACAATTCCTCTCTTTTCTTTCCAACGCATCAAGTTCTGGAGAAAATGTCCACCTGATGCCTGATTCGTCCCGTCCACCGACGGGAGCCACGGTAACGGAACCATCAACGTTATCCTGACTTCACCTGCCGCTGGTTATAATGATATGGCCGATCAGTACATTTAGCATGTTTTTGATCGTTGGGAGGAAGAAACATGCAGAACCGGCTGGATTCAAGCCCACAACCTTCCTGCTGTGAGGCGAACCTCCTGACCGGACCCCCTTCCACCTGAGCCCCCGAGTATCCTGAGATGCTCCCATCAGGCTCGTGCACCTCCAAAACATTACAACTCCCGCTCCAGCCGGATGATCTCCTGCATCAAGACCGTTACATTTAAATCTGATGTAACGAGTTTGTCTCACACGAAAACGTTTTGTAACGTTTTCTGGAGGCGCTACTGCGTCAAACACCGATCAACCGGTTCGTGACACACCGCACAGAAAGGAGGAGAGAGGAGAACCCGCTGCGGAGAAAGCTGCAGATGCATCCTACCGAATAAAGAGCAGAGAGGGAGGAGGTGGTGGAGGAGAGGAATGAAATATGTTGGGTTTGTTTACCTCGCCGAGATGCAGTAGCGATGCGGAGCCGAGGATGAAGAGCAGGAGGCGCGGCTGGATGTGAGGAGCGACTCTTTCTGAAAGCTTTATTTTACACTCCTCCTCGCTCCTTCTCTCTTTCTCTCTCTCTCCTGTCTCTTTCTCTTCAGTGAGGAATTCTGACCGGAGCCGCATTCAAGGAAAGTGGAGCTCCTCCCTCTCCTCCTCTGACCACCTCCTATCCTCCTTTCACCGCCATCAATGTTCCGGAATACAGCAGAGCAACATCCGGTACAGCATTTGTCAAAGTAAACGTCACCTCACGTGACAACTGGAACAAACGGGTCCCTTCAATCATTTCCTCACAAATAATAACATCTGAGGTTTGTAACCAAGTCTCACACGTGTCACTCATCCTGTGGGAACAAGTCATCATCTTAAGGGAACATGTCATCATCTTAAGGGAGCATGTCATCATCTTATGGGAACATATCAGAATCTTATGGGAACATGTCCGAATCTTATGGGAACATGTCAGAATCTTGTGGGAACATGTTGGAATCTTAAGGGAACATGTCATTATCTTAAGGGAACATGTCATCATCTTATGGGAACATGTCATCATCTTATGGGAACATGTCATCATCTTATGGGAACAAGTTCTCATCTTATGGGAACATGTCATCATCTTCAGGCAACAAGTTCTCATCTTCAGGGAACAAGTCATCATCTTATGGGAACATGTCATCATCTTATGGGAACAAGTTCTCATCTTATGGGAACATGTCATCATCTTAAGGGAACAAGTCATCATCTTATGGGAACATGTCATCATCTTATGGGAACATGTTATCATCTTATGGGAACATGTCATCATCTTAAGGGAACATGTCATCATCTTCAGGGAACAAGTTCTCATCTTAAGGGAACATGTCATCATCTTAAGGGAACATGTCATCATCTTCAGGGAACAAGTTCTAATCTTATGGGAACATGTTATCATCTTATGGGAACATGTCATCATCTTATGGGAACATGTCATCATCTAAAGGGAACAAGTCGTCATCTTATGGGAACATGTCATCATCTTATGAGAACAAGTCATCATCTTATGGGAACATGTCATCATCTTAAGGGAACAAGTCATCATCTTATGGGAACATGTCATCATCTTATGGGAACATGTCATCATCTTATGGGAACATATCATCATCTTATGGGAACAAGTCATCATCTTAAGGGAACATGTCATCATCTTAAGGGAACATGTCATCATCTTAAGGGAACAAGTTCTCATCTTATGGGAATATGTCATCATCTTAAGGGAAAAGGTCTTGATCTTCTGGGAAAATGTCATCATCTTATGGGAACATGTCATCATCTTATGGGAACATGTCATCATTTTATGGGAACAAGTCATCATTTTATGGGAACAAGTCATCATCTTAAGGGAACATGTCATCATCTTAAGGGAACAAGTTCTCATCTTATGGGAATATGTCTGAATCTTATGAGAACAAGTTCTCATCTTTTGGGAACATGTCATCATATTGTGGGAACATATCATCATCTTGTTGGAACATGTCATCATCTTTTGGGAACGTGTCAGAATCTTATGGGAACATGTCATCATCTTAAGGGAACATGTCCTCATCTTATGGGAACATCATCTTATGGGAACATGTCATCATCTTATGGGAACATGTCATCATCTTATGAGAACATGTCATCATCTTAAGGGAACATGTCTGAATCTTAAGAGAACAAGTTCTCATCTTATGGGAACATGTCATCATTTTAAGGAAACAAGTCATCATCTTAAGAACATCATCTTATGGGAACATGTCATCATCTTATGGAAACATGTCATCATCTTATGGGAACATGTCATCATCTTATGGGAACATGTCATCATCTTAAGGGAACATGTCTGAATCTTAAGAGAACAAGTTCTCATCTTATGGGAAACATGTCATCATCTTGTGGGAACATGTCATCATCTTTTGGAAACATGTCAGAATCTTGTGGGAACCAGTTGTCATCTCGTCAGATTACCATTTGCATCATATTTCCAAAATATATGTTTGTTTTTGTTCTGTCTGGGTTTCTGCTGACCTCCAGGACCTTCGGCTGACTTTGGTTTGTTTGTAGGTCTGGTAAAGTTCAAGTCCCTCTTTATCTCTTCTTCGTTGGTTCCTCCTATAAACCAGTCAGCCTCATCAGTGACACCAGTGACCGGTTCTGATGCTGATCAGATGTTTCTAAACGACAGACAGTTTTCAGCCGAACTGACATCAAACAAAGAAGCGTCCGAACTTTCCAGAAGACGGCCTTCCTTTAAACGGATCTACGTGTTTACATGTTTACATGTGTACGTGTTTACATGTTTACGTGTTTACATGTTTACATATTTACGTATTTACATGTTAACATGTACACATGTTAACATGTGTACATGTGGACATGTTTACGTGTTTACATGTTTACGTGTTTACATGTTAACATGTGTACATGTTTACATGTTTACATGTTTACGTGTTTACATGTTAACATGTGTACATGTTTACATGTTTACATGTGTACGTGTTTACATGTTTACGTGTTTACATGTTTACGTGTTTACATGTTAACATGTGTACATGTTTACATGTTTACATGTGTACGCGTTTACATGTTTACGTGTTTACATGTTTACGTGTTTACATGTTTACATGTGTACATGTTTACATGTGTACATGTTTACATGTTTACATGTTTACGTGTTTACGTGTTTACAGCTCTGGACAATCTCTGAGAACTTTATTCATTCTGATCACTCTCACTTTTAAGATACTTGCAGCGGGTGAAGGGGTGAGAGGTGAAGGGGTGAGAGGTGAAGGGGTGAGAGGTGAAGGGGTGAGAGGTGAAGGGGTGAGAGAAGAGTGAACGCAGGAAGGATCCATCGTTTACAGGAAAGGCAACATTTCAATGGATGATAATATTGTTTAATCTAACAACTTATTATAAATTAAATGTATTATTATTATTATTATTATTATTATTGTTATTATTATTATTGTTATTATTATTATTATTATTATTGTTATTGTTATTGTATTGGATCAATGTGGAGGGGGATTTCCAAACCGATCTGTCGGGGTTACTAACGACCTCCACTGGTACCGTCAACCAACAGGGTACCGACAGAAACGACTGTTGTTTGAGGAAGAAGAAGACGTGGAGGAGGAAGATGTTTCTGGTGAGGGCAGGAAGGAGGGATAGTGGATCTGCTGGTAGAAGGATGCTGGAGATGGAGCTGCAGGCAGGAGAAGAAGAGGAGGAGCAAAGAGGAGTTTTCTGGGTTTGGTGAGAGAGGACATGCAGCTGGTTAATGTGAAAGAGGAAGATGCTGAAGACGAAGCAGCAGCAGTGACTCCTAGTGGGGACAACCCACAGATGAAGACTGGGATGAAGACTAACAGAACTTAACAACAAAACTGGATTACATCATTTCAGTATAACCTGTTAAATATGGATCTAAACAAACGTTTGACCAAAATGTTATTGTTTGTTTTATTTAACAGAGTTGTGTCTGATCTCTTATAATTTTAATATCATTTAAACCTTATAGAGTCGGTTAAGTTTCACAGAGTTGACTTTGAGTGTCATGTGATTCGCCGAGCTGTGATATTCAAACTCATAACCTGCTGGATAAACCTTCTGTTTTTTTATTCCTCTTCGTGTGGGTTCTTTTTCAGAACCGGATTCTTCCCATCACTCTTTGCTCCTCGTTTTAGCGGCTCGGGTCCCGATGTTCACCTGCTGCCTGATAGATCCCACCCACTGGTTTTAATGTATTGGCTGATGGATCCACATGGATACAAGCGTAAGTATACAAGTATTTATTTCTGTTTGTGCTAGTAGCATCTGACGAAACAGCACTTGACTTTATACATGGACTTTATTTATACTCTTGGCATACAGCTTTTAATTTGAAAGTAAAATCGGCTGACTTCCGGTGTTTTCGTGGCTCCGCCCAGCATCTTGACGCAGATCCCCGGCTGTCAGACGGAGCGGCGGCTGTTCTCACCTCCTTTTGTTGTGGACGCTCAGCAGCCTGGACGTGAAGCAGGGAGGAGGCAGGTGCTGGACTCGCCCCCCGCCTCCACCCCGCTCCTCGCTCCAGCTCCCCCGGGACCAGAGGAGGGAGAGGCACCCCTCTAATTAGGCATTGCAGGGGAGAGTGTGACGTCACACCTCCACACTCATGAATAACGAGAATAAAGGGAAAGTCCCTTTATTCTCCTCTTAAAACACATTTACCAGGTGACTTTTATGTCGTTTAGGTTTTAAATATTAATTATTCCATGTTTTATTGTGTGAAGTTATTTACTTAAACACATAAAACTTAGTGAAAAAAACTAAAATGAACGATTAATAATACAAAAACAGTATTTACAAAAGAAAGAGAGCTAATATTTAAAACAACAATGTCTTTAAGACAACAATGTCTTTAAAACAACAATGTTCATGTTTTCTTGCTCACTCTTGTTTATTTATTGGTTTGTCAGTTTGTAAAGATCTTAAATAAAGTAGAACAACAGATTAGACCCCATTCAGTTCTGGTCCTGGATACGGTCCTGATACGGGCAGATCCACCATTTTTTTACGTTTTCACCCCTGTGCGTTTGTTTGTTTGTGTGTGTGTTTGTTTGTGTGTGTGTTTGTTTGTTTGTTTGTTTGTGAGGAGATAACAGAAGAACTAGAGGACAGATGAATGACATTTTACCCAGAGGTAGAGTTGATTCTGGGGACTTTACGTGTTTACATGCAGCATTGAACATCAAATCAAATAATAACAGACAGGGATTGTCCTGTCAAACTCCCCCAACACCCTGCGTTGTACAAGCTGACTGAACGCCTCATGAAATGTGAGTCATTAATAATTTCAAAAAGTCCATCGTGACTCAACCTGACTGTTTCTATGATGATGTCATCAGTCTGTT
>VRLP01008635.1:0-15927 GCA_009660295.1 Lophius piscatorius
CTGACACATTTAAAAAAGGACTTAAAACTTTCCTTTTTAGCAGAACCTATAACCTTAATTAACATTGCTGCTTTTTGGTCAGGCTTTTATATAGTTATTATTTAATTTTTTTATTGATGCTTTTATCTGCTTTGACTTTGTAGCACTTTGAGATTTGACCCAAATGCAAAGTGCATTATAAATTAAATGTATTACTATTATTATTATTATCTTGGAGACAAAGTAAGAGAGGCCAGATTGAGATGGTTTGGAGATGTGAAGAGGAGGGATAGTGGATGTATTGGTAGAAGGATACTGGGGATGAAGCATCCAGGCAGGAGAAAAAGGAGGTTTCTGCTTGTGGTGAAAGAGGACATGCAGTTGGCGTAACAGAGAACAATGCAGAGGGCAAGGTAGAAATAGACAAACTGCCTTCTTCAGGTGAAAGAAGAAGAAGAAGTTGTGAATGAGTGAATACGTGTGTGTTTCCCCTGTGATTAACTGCTGAATCGGTTTCTTCAACCTCTCTAAAAATATGAATGCATGAAATGTGGTAAATTGTCAAAAAGTACACATTTTTAATTGTAATTCAGTAAGCCAGGTGATTTTACTGGTGGAAAATTATTTTGTAAGTATTAAAGCATGTCCCATTCCCATAAGGGGCTGAGCCCCCCCCTTCATGGTCTGATCCTAGAATCTCCCCTGATTTGTGCAGCTGCTCCAGGAGATGTTTTCCTACGTTGATCTGAGTGTGTGCGCTCACAGATCATGCTGTGTTGTTCTTGTTGACACAGTCATTTCAGATGTCAAGCTTTTTAATCACGGCCATTCTTGGGAGACGGAAGAGCAGGGAATCAAAAACATTTTACGTTCCGGTTTCGACTAGACGGGGACAAAACAGTCTGACATCCCCCTGGCAGGTGTACCACTAAAGCCAGTGTTGGAGAGAGATCAGAGAGACAGGGTGTGCATGAGCCTAATCATTCAATGCTGAAAAATAGGAAAGAACTTAAATTGAACAATTCAAGGTTACAGTTATGGCTTTTTTTATGACAGTACTCCAAAATAGCCTCCTGTGTGCCTGATACACTAAATGACCGAAACCATCGTTTCTATTATCAAAGGTCAGCTTGGACCCCTGGGTCTCCCAGCAGACCTAGACTCAGCAGTCTTAACACAAGTTATAAGAAGCGGTTACAGGAAGAATGATATGTGATAATGTAAGTTACTTCATGGAGTGTTTTGATATAATAAACCAAATTTCCAAAATTCTACATAAGTTCTTCCTGCATTGTGTACCTCAATTTCAAAAGCTTGAGACGTTGCATCACTTTTCTCAGAAACAGAGTAAGGTTCTGTGGCGTTTTCCACCTGTTATTGTGTCTGAAGTTTAGAATTTTTGACAGTGTTTTGAAGCCAAGTGAACAAAATATGGCATAAGAAAAACAAGTGTGCTGGAGAGGTAGGGGGGAATCTGCACCCGTGACACCTGGAATCCACCGCTGGTATCATTTTAGAAAGTTTGACTTTAGAGAAACTTAGGCGATGAAGCAACACCACAGATTGAGTTTCATTTAGTCGAAAAGCCTGGGATATTATGGGATCGTCACCCCGCAGTAGAATTTAATTTATCGATCAACTCAAGGAGACCTACATTGATATCTCATATTCTACTCTAAAAGTTAACATTTTACTCACTAGGGGGCCTTTTTTACATACTTCAAAAACATTCACAAATTATTTTTAAACTTTATAACCCAATAGAACTAACTGTGAATAAGAACTGCCTTGAATTTGGGAAAGGTCAGTGGTATATTTCCAACACTAGGGGGAGCTTTATCTCCTAATGATCACTAATAATCATGTATCCAATACTTAGTACCACTACTACTTTTGTATATGTTTATTGTAGTACCACTGCTACTGTATGTACTGTAATACATCTTCACATACCATCATCATTGCTAGAACTGTATACAATTGATGTTTTTGGCCATAATTCCGAAACAGATGTTCTGATTTAGTCCAATCTTTTGGATCAACCGTTGGTTCGACCAACCGTTAGTCCAAATTTAGTACATATGAATCGACTCGAGGAGATCTATCTTGTATGTATCTTATTTTAGCCCAATAGTTCATATTTATTCACTAGGGGGAGCATGTTTTATTAAAATATTTTTGACAAACTTCGCAATTAATTTGAGGGCGTTCCATCGGGGGGATTGCTTGTACAATAAAGGGGATTGGGGACTTTTTAGGGATATACCCTTAATGTCAGGGACGACAGCGCAGGTGTAACTTTGAATATCAAAATAATTCTATCATCAATCAATCATCCAACCACTCACAATAATGCCCCATTCTCCATGAGGGTGAGCCCAACTTCACAACAACTAATCGCTTTACTTCAAAAGTGTTTTATTCATTTCTCTATTCAAATACACATCAATAAAGTGGAGCTCATGTCCTTAAGTTGTTTGGATACAGACCATCATAATCCCTATAACTTTTCTAATCATTTTCGAATCACAGAGTGAACTAAACACAAGTGTAGGAGAAAGACACAGACTTAAAAAGTGAGGCGTAATTAAATCCCTGACTGGGTCCGGGCCATTATTGTTCACCACTCCTAGAAGATGTCATGAACAGAAATACTGTTTTATCCGCTTACAACATTTCAAAGGAGAGCTAAGGGGCCCAAGGGTGCAATAAAAGAAAAGCTTTAAATACTTTTGAACGCTGGTCCTCGGGAGAATCTCCCCTCCCCTTTAAAGACCTAATTTAAGGATTTTGCTCTTCAGGCGCTTGCCTTTTCGTTTTTGCATCGTCTTATTATAGATTCATTCACATGCAACCCTTTTGGTCTAAATATTGGCCCTTTTAGCTAATGCTTAACTATACATATTTTACTCTTTCAGGGGGACCACCTACACTCATTTCCACTGCAACTAGGTTCATTAGCACCTCATAGATAATACGGAGGCTGTATGCTTAATGTAACCACTGCTACGTCTTTAATTTCAAATTACAAATAATTCGCCTTGATCTCAACTTAAATTTATGTAGTGTGTGCGTGTGTGTGTGTGTGTGTGTGTGTGTGTGTGTTAGGGAGTGTGTAGAGATCAGCATGCTTTAACATTGCTCATCCAAGTAAAGTAAGTATGTACATACAATTAATTATACATGGCAGACTTTTCGTTAGAAGTGTGGCAAGGAAAGAAAAGAAAAGAAAGTTTATTTTATCGGAGTGAGTGAGATAGATGGGAGAGAGAGGGAGAGAATATATATGCGTATGAAAAACATTTTTCCTGCTGGCACTATATGCAAGGTAGACTCTGATACATACACTCACCGACCACTTCATTAGGTACACCTGTTCAACTGATTCTTAATGCAAATATCTAATCAGCCAAACACATGGAAGCAACCCAATGTATTTAGGCATGCAGACACAACGACCTACTGAAGATCAAACCGAGCATCCGAATTGGGAAAAAATATGATTTAAATGACTTTGAACGTGGCATGGTGCGGGTGACAGACAGGTTGTTGTTATTTTTTTTCACGTAACCATTTCTAGGGTTTACAGAGAATGATCAGAAAAAGAGAAAATATCCAGTGAGCTGCAGTTCCTTGGGTGAAAATGCCTCGTTGATTCCAGAGGTCAGAGGATAATGACCAAACTGGTCCAAGCTGATAAAAAGGCAACAGTAACTCAAATAACCACTGGTTACAACTGAGGTATGCAGAAGAGCATATCTGAACACACAACACGTGGGACCTTGAAGCAGATGGGTTACAACAGCAGAAGACCACATCAGGTGTCACTTCTGACAGCTAACATCAGGAAAGTAAGGCAAGGTTAACCCGTTAATGACTAGGGGAGCTTTTTTTTAAGTCCAAAAAACAACACTCTTTTTTGGACTTAAATTCACATATAATTAAAGGAGTTCAATCAGTGGTATTGCTTGTACAACGCAGGGGATTGGTGGCTTCAAATGAATCAGGTGTGTGGAACCAAAAAGTTGAAATTATCCAAATAACTTTGGTATGTATGCATGTGAACGTTTGGACTCTGTGTTCAGATGTTTGACCGATACTGTATGTGTCAGTTAATGTGTATCCTAGACGTAGAGTGTGTGTTTCTGCACTAAATCAGTGTTTGTGTCTGTCTATAAGTCATCATACGATCCT
The DNA here is from genome assembly GCA_009660295.1 of Lophius piscatorius. Classification (NCBI taxonomy): domain Eukaryota; kingdom Metazoa; phylum Chordata; class Actinopteri; order Lophiiformes; family Lophiidae; genus Lophius; species Lophius piscatorius. The sequence continues at coordinate 4,174 of VRLP01008635.1, forward strand.
GCCTTTGTTTTAATAAACCCTTGCTCTTGGAAACACTCAAACAGTTTATGTGGCTTGAGTTGAACCAGGTTAGTCCAGATATTGATCCTTCCTGGAGAGCAATAATACCAAATGATACAATTATATTGTGTGAATAGTTGCTGATGTAGCACAGAGCAGATCTTTTATAGCAACATTTCACTTTACAGATTTCATGGGATTTAGACTTCTAGCCTACTGTCACTAGTTTTTTTTCATTTTATTTTATGTAATTGCTTATTCTGTGAGGGGTCATGGGGGGGTCTAGAGCCTATTCCGTCAGATAGTGGGGTAAAGGCAGTGTGCACCCAGGACAAGTCAGAGCCGACACATTCTCACCTGCTGGCAAAAGAGTCACCAAATCACTTACACTGCATGTTTTTGGACCGTGGGAGGAGGCCAGAGGACTCAGAGAGAAACCACGCACACTCGATGAGAACAAGCAAGATCATTAAAGCAAGGTTTTTAAGGCCATATTAAGGTTTATTGCCACAATCTTGATATTTTGGGGTGAATATACCATTTTTGATTAACATAATTATTTTTTACTGGCATTGCTTTTTACGCCCTACAAGAAAATGACTGCTTCAATGAAGACTGCCTGTTGCAATAGCATAATCTCTGGTATTTAAAGTTAATTGGCATTTTTGGCACATGCTGAAAGAAAGAACGTGGCAGGATGATGTAACTTTGCTTAGAAAAACTCCTGATGTTATGGTGTTGATCTGTCTGAGTGTGAAGTGTGGTGCATCTGCTGGATCCAACTATACCGGTGACAGCAATGGTATATCCCGAAAAGCCCCCAATTCCCTGCGTTGTACAAGCAATTCCCCTGATTGAACAAGGTGAATGTGAAGTTAATTAAAATCTGTGTTTTTAGTAAAGTAAACTCCCCCTGGTGAGCAAAATATGAACTATTAGAGTAAAATATTACACTTAAAAGATACATATCATGGAGTCGATCCATATGAACAAAATCTGGACAATATTTTTCAAACTATTAGAAAATTACGTCCAAAAAACAGTGACTTTCATGAAAAAGCTCCTCCACTGAGTAAAATATGAATGAGGATTCAGAGTGAATTACACCTTATACAATATAGGACTCCTTGAGTACAAAGATGTAGTAAATCAGAGCAACGATTTAAAAATCAAATGTCCTGAACAGTATTGGAGGTAAACCCCCCCCCCTAGTGTCAAAAATATACAACCAACAACTTTCTCAATATCAATCCAGTTCTCTCTGGCACTAAGGTCTATGTGGGTGTAAAATTCAAAAATAATCCATGAATTATTTTTGAGTTATCGTAAAAACATAAAGGTTTGTGTTTATACGATAAACTCATAACACTCAAACTCATAATGCGGTCACTGGGCTACGGTTAAAAGACATATATCATGGTTGAGAGCTAAGCAACTGACTCAAACATCTTTTACTGTAGATACAATGCAACACTCATCCTTGAGAAAAATCCCCAATGGCAGCTAAACTGTATCTCATAAAATGCAACAGCAAACCACCATGTTCTGCACACACTCACATACAGATGCATACACATTCAAAACTATCATATCCCCCAAATTTGCATTATTCTGGAATTGTCATCGCCTCGTTTGCATCAGCAGCCGCTGCCACGGATTCTTCTTCTTAATGAGATAAATCCCAAAACTATTTCATGGATTATTTAAAAAAAAAAGAAAGAAAAACGATCCATTTAATAGGTGTGAGGAAGAACTGGATTGATTTGGGGTAATTTCAATTGCATATTTCTGACAGTAGGGGGAGAACTTTATCTCCAAAGGTTTTCGGCCATAATTTCTCAACCATTGGTCCAATTTAGTGAACATTAGGTTCATATGAATCGAACAGGAGAGATAACTTGTCTATATCAGGTTTTACTCACTAGGGGGAGTTATTTTCTTTTAAAAATACTGTTTTTCAGACATCAGTTCTAATTATTGGTCCAATTTAGTCCAAATTTTACTCACTACAGGGATCTTTTTCACAAAAAACAACTGTTTTTTGTGAAAAAGATATATATCAGGGATATACCATTGCAGTCAGGAATGACACATTAGGCCTAGTTCGCATCAGTCACTGATCTGTAAACCTGGAATTAACTCAAAGTTGTTTCACCTCATATTAGACTGTTCTATCATGATTTCACAAAGTGTATAGTATGATTGCCTCTTGGAGGTTTCTTGGGAATTTTGTCATCTGTGATAGACTTAAGAGGCCATGATGTGATGCGGATGAAATATCCCTACAATCACTGTATCTTCGCAGATATACACGTTTGACAGTTTTAGGAAAAATAAGTACATTTTGTGAGCAGAAGAAGGATCTTTGATAAGTCAGTGATCCCAGCTGCTCCCACAGAAACCTAAAACCATCAACAAACACACTCCCATTGTTGGATTGACATGTACATAGGTTGTGGTTTGTGAGGCAATGTACCTGGAGCTGTTGCAGGACTTGCGCTGTGGGATGGACCTGGTGTCTGCTGCAACTCTGCTGGTAGGCCACCATGACCTCCGTTAAGGTCAGGCAGCTGTCAGCTGAAACAGAGGAATACGCTCAGTCACAGATGTTGGTCTAAACAATAAATCAACCAATCAGGCATCTGGATTTATCAATTACAGGCTTATAGTTTGGGAATGTTCAGATTTTGGAAACTACGGAGGATTTTAAATCTGAAACATGAAAAGATTTTAAGTTTTGATACTACAAAGAGATTGTGTGCCAGGTTTGTTGCGATCCAACGGAAATCTATAAAACAGTCAAATAGGTATTCTTGTTGTTAAATTCTAACCTTTCTAACTATTCTATATGGACTTTTCTAATGGACAGAAACTATGACCGCCATGAACGACGCTAACCATAAAATCAAACATTAATTTCAGTCTCCCCATGTTTCTACAGCTGTGATGTTAAAGTCAGGTAAAAATTTTTTTGCAGAGTCTGAGTTGATCTCTCTAATCGAGGTGGAATTTGTGTGAATTTTTCCCACATTGGGACTCATTACTATATCTGCGAAAAATGGTGGCTATTATAGAATCCATTCTCCACTGCTGCAGATCCTTCATTTGTACGTGATAACTCAGAAACTATTGCATGGCCTATTTTCAAAGTCAACCGTTGGTTCGACCAACCGTTGTTCCAAATTTAGTGCGTATGAATCAACTCGATGAGATCTATCTCGTATAAATCGTGATTTACTCTAATAGTTCATATTTTACTCACTAGGTGGAGCTTTTCTTTTACAAAAACACTGTTTTTCGGACATAACTTCACATTTGTGGAGTTTAATGAGGGGAATTGCTTGAACAATGCAGGGGATTGGGGGCTCATGAATACACCCTTTCTGTCGGAGAAGACAACGTAAGCCTAGTTTTAATGATTCTGACAGCACCAGAACACATTATTAATCTAAAACAATCTACACACTTCTCCTTCGTCTTTCGGCGGTTCCCTTTCGTAGTCGCCACAGAGGACCGTCTATTTCCATCCATAGGTCGGTGCCCTGCTGGCTAACAGTACCAGTGATGGTATTTGTTAACCCGGGCCACGATGGATATGGTTCGGAGTCAGTTTTTTTGGTCCCCATATTAACTTGGCTTAAGTTTTACACTGGATGCCCATTTTTGTGGCATTGGTTTAAAACAATCTGCTAAATAAATACAAAGTCAGAGAGAAGATACAGTCGAATAAAAGAGTTCCCTGTGATAAATTCAACAAAGGTTCGGCATAATTTAGAATTTTGAAATGTAGACCGTGTTTAGATGTTATTTGTGTTTTCAATCATTGCAACCAAAGTTCACTTAATGACATCATGACATCGTCAACTTGCAGTTCAACTACAGCTTACCCGCTCTGTCGGCGTCCATGTGCTCAGCAAAACCCGATACTATGTGTTCATCAGGGGGGAAAGTCACATGCCTCTCTCCTTTATTCTTCTTCTTCTGCTTCTCGTTTGGTTCTGTCATCCTCCACCTTACCACGGCCGCTGCATCACTAGTCCCTCTCTTCAGGAGTCCACCATGAGGGTCATCTCACTTCAAGCAGTAAACACTTAATTTGTCACCACCGTTTTTTTTCAAGGAACGTCTGCATCAACTGTTTAAGAAAGTGTTGCGTCGTTGGTACTCATCCCTCAGCGCTCTGTGATACGGTGAATGGAGGACACTGAAGAAGCAATATCTTATTCATGAGTTGTGCAGCAGGTTGCTGTTGAAACCTAATACGTTTATATCAGCTGACACATTCAGAACAGCAGAAGCTGTTCATATTTATAGACTGATTCAGGTTCAGTATTTATAGCCACTGGACAGAATTCAGTCAGATTTCACACAAGACCTCTGATGGTGTGCATCGCAAAATTGCAATTTTTTTCTTTAATATGGCCTAAGAAACAACCCAGAAAAAAAAACACAATCCCCTGCGTCGTGCAAGCTCTTCCCCTGATTGAGGTCTTTAAATTAAAATTGATGTTATGTCTGAGAAAGTGAAAAGAATATAAAAAAAAGCTCTGTCTACTGAGTAAAATATGATATAAAGATAGACCTCGAGTCAAATCCTATGCACCAATTAAGACTAAATCGGAATAAAGTTTTAGAAGTAATCAGAATGAAATCAGTAGAAAAATATGTACTATTTGAGTAAAATGAGATAGATCTCCTCGAGTCCATTCATATGCATCTAAGTTGGACTAAATTGGACTAATGTTTAGGAAGATATATAGATGAGAGCCGCGATTATCATTCCGTAATGTGACTTTTCTGAGATTTTAGTGTTGGAGGCTGTTTGGTGTTTCGCCTTGGCAAAGGTTGGAGCAGCCTTGGTGAATACATTTGCTTTACAAATGCCCTTTTAGTTTGGTTATTAGTTAGAAAAATGCGCAAACTGCTGAAAAGATGTTTACAATGGTTGGTGAAAGGATGATTGATGGGCTAGGGAAGAACCCGTTAAAATTTAGATAAATCAAGACTCAAGGGGGGAAACTTGTGATATGTATGGGGTGTACGGAAGCGTGTTGCATTCACCTAAGACAAAAACAAGTGCCCTGTTTTTCTGAATTAACAACTTATTATCTCATTAATTCAGAAAAAAAAACAGAGTCCTTAGGTGCCTGTGCAAAGTTGACAAACTAATAACAAGGCCATCTATATTACTTAGAGACGTGAATATCTCCCAATGTCTTACACCAAGTCCAAAATACATCCGGATTAAACTAAACAAGCATGGTATGATAGCTTCCGTGAAATCCAACTCTCAAGTGAATGAGACCTATCTCATTATTTCAGAAAATCAAGGCTCTGTTTTTCTGAAATAATGAGATAACTAAGTAGTTTATTCAGGAAAAACGGGACAATGTTGTTTGTATAGTGAAAGCCATTCTGATTACAGCAGTACTCACTGTGGCGAGCAAAAGAATAGTTTCACTATATAAGGAAACTGTGCACGTGATTTATATCACAATTATAGACAACATTAATGAACTGAGACTAAGATTGATTCATCTCCGAGGACGACGGAAAAACAATGCTCTTCAGTACGCAAACAAAACCAACAACCCATGGTGTCTGCACTGGGAGGCTATTAAAAGGTTAAATGCTATTGAATGACAGTGTTGAATCTTTATTGTTTGGCAGATTATGTTTGTCACATAGTCTTGCAACTGTCACTGTGTCTCTCTTGAGATCAATTTTAAACAAATATAATAATAATAATATAGACAGATGCACAGAAATGTGAGAGTCAAGTGGAAAAAAGGGGACCCGGTTTGTTTATGTTGATAATTATATCCCTGATGTTATGGATTCGCAACAATTGCCGCTGCCGCCGCAGATCCTTAGTGTTGACATGGGCTTGGTCAATGGCCCTTGTCGTAGGGTCCTTGAGCAAGACCCTGAAACCCGAGCTCCCCGGGGGCTTCAAAGGGGCCGCCCACTTCTCCCTCAGGAGTGGGTTGGATGCAGAGAAATAATTTCACTATGTTGTACTGTGTATGACTGTATGTGATCAATAATGGATATTTCTTTCTTTCTTTCTTTCTTTCTTTCTTTCTTTCTTGACGAGATAACTCAAAAACTACTTCATGGATCATAAAAAAGTGGGAACAAATGGTGGCACCAACAAAACGCAACCCGTGCAAGTAGACCGATGATTTGAGATCCAGCAATCACATCAGATGTTGAAATAAAGAACTTACACATTGGCGTATATTGAGATCAGTCCACTTGCACGAGTTGTTTTTTTGTAAGATCTTTTTTATGATCCTTACATGTTTTGGTAACAACATACTTACAATAGAGGAAGACGCGTCCACTCCCAGTATCCTACTATTTCATGGATCACAAGAACTAATTAGATTCTGGGAAAGGTTGGTTACAAATTCCAACACCGGGGTTAACTTTTTTCCAAAAGTTTTGGCATAATTACTGGAGACTTTTTTCGGATGCTGTTCCTTTACTGTGTTGAGACTTAGATTGAACTCAAACTCCTATCTGATTGGCAGCAGTAGCAGATTTTAAGAGACAGTGGTCCTAAATAAAGGCACATACTAGTTAAAGTGAACATACTGGTTCATTAAACAAGCATAATTAATTCAAAGGGTAAGGATCGCAACTTCACGTACTATTGCAGCCTTTCACAGGCAGAGAAATGTATTTAGAATGAATGATCATTATCAAGAGAAAAGAAATGATGTGGGTATCAAGTACAGTGACATCACTGCTTTTTTCTTCATGGTGGAATTTAGAAATGTTGTTTTTGCCCCATTATGTATTTCATGTCTTTCATCTCTTGTTGTTTTGGTACCTTTCATTTGGGTTGAAATTTGTCTTGATGATGATTTGAGTGCCTCCCAGAACCTGCAATTTCTCGCTTTTACTTGAGGAATACATATATAATAATTAATATTATCTTTTTTCTGTCTTTTTTTTGTTTACGTAATTACCTTTATTTATACTTGAGAGGAGCATATGTGTCTATGTGCCATGGAATTAATGATGCCAAACCGGCCACATTGAACGTAGCAATTACACATTGAACTACAAACAGATCAGTATTTAACGTCTTTAGTTATCTTAATCATATAGATTCGGCCCCTTTTTCCAGTTTGATGACGTCAGAAGAGTTCCACCGGGTTGTGTAGTGGTCAAGATCATTCCCTCCTCCCAGACAAATAAGCAATAACGCCTGTGATCAGATGAGGAGGTACCTCCACTCCTCCGAAAGTATATAAACATACATAGAAAAAAAAACATTTACATAAAACTGATTTAGTATAACTTGCAATAATCCATTCATACGTTGACTTGTTTTGGTGAAACTTCACTTCAAATCAGTGAAATAGCATTTTTGTACTTTCACTTTTACATCAGGTGGTTGCTGACTGCGCAGCTACTGATGAAGGGATTTGCTCATTGTCCATCTTACTATGAAACAAAGTAGATGCGGTTTTATGTAATTGACGGACACAAATGAACGCCCTCGACTTACATTCGCATCTATTTGGTAAATCGAAAGGAAACATATTCGAAAAGAATTCAAGCGCATAAATCTGACGTAACGTACGTAGCGTAATAGTCCAATAGAATAGGGAAGTCTCGTGACGCCACTTCCTGGAACGTTACTTTGCGGGAAGTTTGGTCCTCATGTAGCTTACCGTAACTCAACAAGAAGAAACAAATACAAGGTATGTATTGACTGAATAGTTTAATGAGAGTTCTTGCGGCTTTATGGGAATCGTTTCTGATATTTAATTTATTGTTAAACATCTTCATGAAACAAAAACGTTAGCTAACGGGAATTATGCTAACAAGCTAGTGCAGCTAGCATTAGCGCTAACCAAACTGTCACAACGTAATTCAAAATATCAGCTAACGCACCTCAGCAACATTTAAGATATATTCTGCTCTTGAAAGGGTGTAATAAACACACTAATATTTTCTACAGATCATTGAATCGTGGCAATGTTGCGGCATAATAACTTTTTCTTAACTACTGTGAGATAGGGCACGTTTGTATTTTTTTTCAATATAATAATCTAATGGACAGATTTGTATGACATTTTACCCAGAGGTAAGTCTTGGCATATCTTAGACATGAATATTTTGATCGACGTTATGTTATGACCTCAAGATGAGAAATCATTGTAAAGCTTTCTTAACCATTGCAAGATAGTCCACTTTTTGAGGTTTTTACTCATACATTAATTGACGGATTTGCAAAATCCTAAACTGAGATAGATTTTGGCGTGTCCCAGAGTTGAATACATTTTTCTGACGTTTTGTTATGACCTTGCAACATGACGTCATAATAGATTTTTCATAACCATTGTGAGATGGGGCGCTTTTTGAGTGTTTTGGGACCCACAATAACTGACGGTCACTTTCTGATGGTCACTGTAAAGTGACAAACAGTACATTTCCATGTGCATATCACATAATCATAAACTGCATCTGGAATAGCACACTAACTATGATACATAAGGATATCAATGTAAATCCTTAGGGAATGTTAGCATTTAGGGTTCGGTAATAAGAAAGTATCCGAAATAAAGTGAGTCTGATCACAATAATGTCGCTGTCATATGATAAGTCATTGGTCTTCTCACTGTTACTGTTACGTTTTAATGTTATGCTATAGGCATATATTACTTTCTCACTAAAAGGAACTGTACATTTCAGATGCCTCCAAAGGGTAAGGCATCAGGGAAAGGCCGAGCTCCAGCTAAAAGGAAGCTTGCAGAGGAGTTCCCACCAGGAGAGGTTCTAACAGACAGTGCGAAGAAGACCTGGAGGCTGGGTGTTCCAGTCGGCCAGGGGGGCTTTGGTCTCATATATTTAGGTAAGAATATATACTCGTAATGCTTTAAGACAATTATTTGATTATAAATGCATTGACTGTATTTTCATCAAGCACCAGACTGTCTTTATCAGGCAAAAAAAACATATCTAAGAATCAATACTCCAATATTTATAAAGCTCGGTTATTTAAATAAACATTCACAAGGAAAGGTGCCGTTATTTTATTTTTGCTTTTTCTCAATCTGTTGTTACAATATGAAAATGTAAGACTTTGTCATGTATAGAATATATAATAATATAATAAAGGAAATATTAATTTGTTATAGATTGAGAAGGAACTGATCTCTGATACAGATTAGTACGAAAATTAAAGATGCATTCAATGGTTTTTCTCAAAATGTGTTAATTTCCCCCCTAAATTAAGCCATTCAACAGAAATTACCTAACTTCGGAAATGTTGAAATGATGAATTGTTTTCCTTGTGACACTTTAAACTTGAGCATTAAAATTAAAGGCAGAATCAAATAATCAGTCATTCGGTTAGATAAACCGGCTGCTTTATGAGCGATTACGTTCCCTTAGTGTGTGATGCCCCATTATTTTTAAATAATCTTGTATGTGTGATTCCTTCTATTTGTTTGATTAAATCTGATTTCATAATCTGTTACGATGGTCAAACTCCAATAATCTGTTGCCTGTTCGAGTAGTTAAGTCTTTCCCTTTCTACTCCCCAGCTGATGAGAATTCTTCAAAACCCGATGGAGCAGAAGCTCGCTACGTCATCAAAGTGGTAAGAACCTTAACTTGAGAACTTGAACTGAAATAGACTTTTTTGACTGTTTTATTGACAAAGTGTTATTATGGGAAGTCAATAACATCGGCTATCAGCCAATAATAAACTTAATAGCCTACGTGGATCCAGAAAAACTTTTTCTTAACACATCACGCACATGATTGTAAACAAAACCACAAACCACTCGACAGGAACCCACAATAACCACAGTGGTTGGGATTCTTAAAAAACAAATTAATCGATTTAAGAAAGATGTTTAAGTTTCAACTATTTTCGCCTTTAGATTCTAGTTATACAAATGACACGTCAACGAAAGGTACGTATAATATACAAAAACCCTCAAAGTCCATTGTTACTCCATAACTTTCTGATTTATTAGTTTAGTTGAATTCTCTACTAACAGTGACTGCTGACTCAACCGAGTTGGTCCAATGGTAAAATATATCAACACCTCTGCATTTTATTTAGAAGATGACTCCCTCTGCATTAAACTGCTTTTTTATTAGGAGTGGGAATCGCCAGGGGCTTCATGATACAATGTTATTACAGCATTTTTAAACATTTTGCCATATGCTATGCATTGTGATTAAATGAATTAGGATTTAGTACGTTAATCGTAACGGCAAATTAAGTCTACACAGGAAGACTTTGTCAGCATTGTTTGATCCAATGAGATAGTTTGTTTTTCATCACCTCAGTCAATACGATCATCAATCTGACAAACTGACCAACACCCCATTTAAAAAAAACTATGTTGCTGAACCTTACAAACTGAGCTGATTATATTAAAGTCCAGTCCGACTTAACGGAATGTAGACATGTGTAGATTATCAGGCTATTTCAGGTATTTGTAGCAGTGCAACTTGTTTAAAATAGTTATGCAGCCACATCAGAGACTGTGAGAAGTGAAGGCAAAGCTCTAATTTGGAGAATGTGAGACAGCAGTTATCAGTCCTCAGTAAGATAATGAGCCCCATGAGTCCACCAGATGTGACTTCTGTGCATCGCAAGTTTTCTGCCATACCCGAGCTGTCCTGAACTTTCTGTTGGGTTTCCTCGTGTAGCGTGGACACAACTGTACCCACGTAAAGATGTAACAGCAGAGTCAGCTACTCTGGTAGTAGTGCACAAGTGGTAGGAGACTACGTAGTTTTCTGTAGAAGGAGCATTAGTCACGGCAAGCGCTAGCTTCGCTATACTCGGCCAACGCTATCTCCTTAGTGTAGTGTCTGAACACTCATGCTCCTATCATTCTCAGAGTGTTTCACACAATATTGCTCCAATTCATATCCATCTCCTGGATCCCTCCTGGTTAAAAAGACAAAAATTGATCCTTGTGTTTATTTTGAACGCTGATAGTTCTTGTCAGTTTACTTTCTCTATTGCCTCCATAATTCTTTGGTCCGATCCTCTGGACCCCTCTATAGATAGATAGATCGATAGATAGAGGTGTGTGTGTGTGTGTGTGTGTGTGTGTGTGTGTGTGTGTGTGTGTGTGTGTGTGTGTGTGTGTGTGTGAATCGTGTAGCTCTACCTCCATGCTGCAGGACCATTGATAAATTATAACATTTTCACATTTCATCATTTCACATCACCCGTAAAATCATGATCACACCAACTTCATCCTTTGTGGAAATTTCTTTTTTTTTCTATGAAAAGTTTTAAAGACTTTAGACACAATGACCAGCCATAACTTTAAAACCACATGCCTTATATTGTTTAGGTGTGCGTTGACACATTTCTGTCCGAGCCATCATTGACTTTTCCTGCAATATGTGCTCCAGCAGCCCCTCTAAGCCCCTCATGCTAAGACCCAGTGGTTTATACATCCATCTCAAGCCACATTACATATGTGATCCCTCAAATGAATTCTGGGTCTAGACCAGCACCTCCTCCCAGTTGGAGATGCCTGGAAACCCCCCCAAGGGAGGCACTCTGAAGGCATACTTATCAGATGCACGAACCACCTTAACTGGCTCCTTTCAGCTCGCCCTGTCATCTAGCCATCACAATTGGGGACTTTTTGCTAATTACAGGCCCATTTCCAAACTCCCATTCCTCTCCAAAGTTCTGGAAAAAGTAGTTGCTGCCCACCTCCAGGACCACCTCAACTACAACAACCTCTTTGA
>VRLP01008636.1:0-15917 GCA_009660295.1 Lophius piscatorius
TGATAAAACACGATAAGAGATATGATACGAGATACGATAAGAGATATGATAAAACACGATAAGAGATATGATACGAGATACGATAAGAGATATGATACGAGATTCGATAAGAGATATGATACGAGATACGATAAGAGATATGATAAAACACGATAAGAGATATGATACGAGATACGATAAGAGATATGATAAAACACGATAAGAGATATGATACGAGATACGATAAGAGATATGATACGAGATACGATAAGAGATATGATAAAACACGATAAGAGATATGATACGAGATACGATAAGAGATATGATACGAGATACGATAAGATATGGTGGGTGCGTTGCGATACAACTTTCTGGACAGTTTGCTCTGAAATTAATTTTGATCCTTGTGGTGGCGTGCAGAAGACAGGAAGAACTGAAGAATCTTCCAGGATGGGATGTAAACGTCTTCAAGCAGGAACAGATGTCCAGTTGCTTTGGATTAAATTTCCTTTAGAATGAAAATTGTGATTAAACTCATTTCTGAGGTTCTCTATGTGAAGCTGCATGTTCTTTCACTTTGGAGCACCGGTTTCCCTTCTTTCCTTTGTTTGAAGTAACAAAGACAAGCAAAGATAAACTGGCAGCTCATGAGTTAAAAATGAAGCTGACCTTAATATGACGGGGGGGCCGGCGGGGGCTCTGGTTGGTGAAAACGCAGATTTGTGTGAGGCTGGAGACATCCATGAGTGACCATCTCCTCGGTTTCTCCAGGAGCTGACCCCTGCTCATATTCCTCCTCTATTGGACGATTTGGCTCATTCCTCTCAGGTGAAATCGGGGAACAGATTGGGGGTCTTCTGCTGGTGGGTCTCCACAGGACAGAAGCTGGGATGGATTTTATAGACTGGCTCTGAGGGCACACAGAAAATGACTTCCTTCCTGTGATTATTATGAAAGAAGGAAATGTGGTGTATTTAGTTGCCGTGTGCTCCGGGTGGAATGGAGCCGGAGCAGATTTACTCGAGTACTGGATTTAATTACATTTTATTACACAACCTCTTTCATTTCATGCTCATTTATAGCTCTTTATCCATTTCAGGTGGAGGGAAGGAAAGAATCATGTTTTATAACCACTGTCCGCTTCAGGTGAGTCTCAATGAAAGAACTTCTCAGGTTTAATGTGTGTTCTCAGGACATCTGCACACACACAGACACACACACAGACACACCTGTACCAACATACACACACACACACACACACACACACACACACACACAATACATACACACACCTGTACTAACACAAAAACATATACACACCTGTACCAACATACACACACACACACACACACACACGCACAATACATACACACACCTGTACTAACACACACACACAGAGACACACAAAACATACACACACTCACACACACACACAATACATACACACACTTGTACCAACATACACACACACAAACACACACAAAACATACACACACCTGTACCAACATACACACACACAAACACACACAAAACATACACACACTTCCAACATGCACACATACACAGGAACACACGTACCTATGCAAACAAGTACCTACACACACACATATATGAGATATAACCACACCTGTGAAGGAACACTAGCATCGTTCATGACAAACCCAAGAGGAAACCTACAAAATCAAAGGAGGTTACTTAAAGATTCGCAGAGACACAACATTTTAGATGCCTCAGATACCTCCACCCAGTGCCTACGTGTGCCAAACTTCAAAGTGTGTTTGGTGACAGTTGGCCTTCCTCCTGCCGACACCTCCTCACCAAACGTTCTTCACGTTTCCCCACATCTCCAGCCATGAGCAGAGGATTCCTGTGAACTCTGGATGTCAGCTGGTGCTGGAAACCGGACCTGAACACTGGAGGATCAAATTGTCTCAGGCTGGTCTTCCTTCATGCTTTGTCTCCACGCAGCATCGAATCACAGCCGCTGTGGAGGAAGGAAGACACATCCTGTATTTTGCATCCACACATCAAAATAGTTTTTCTTCCTAGACTTTCCAGCGCTGGACCCACAGGGATGCGGTTGGCATGAATATTAATACATTCAGGATCGGAGTAGGAGAAAAGTGTTGAAGCAAAGAAAGTGGGCCACAGGTTCCGCTCCTGGCTTGTAGGGTGTTCTGGTGATTTGACCCAGCTCACTGTCTGATGGTCCCGGTGTCGCTTCACCTGGGGCTACTCCCTCATGTGGAAGAGCTTAGAGGTGAGGGGATTTGGGGGGCTCTGTTTTGAAGTGGTGCAGCGGAGAACCAGTGCTGAGAAGAAACCGTTGTGACACAAACTGTCCAGTGGAGGTGCAAACCTCCTCTAACGGTTACTTCTGACGTTAAACTCACAAAGTGCTGCTTTTGCTCATCTTCAGCTAGATTCTGTCCCAAAAGGAAAGTATGGTGCTTTAACAGCATCTATTACAACCTGCTCTCAACACAGGAACACACAGAACCCATCAGTAACCCCAGCACTCAGAAGGCCCAGGTTCTCTCAGTCACCTCCTACCCAGAATGCTCTGCAGCTGACCCAATGCCGGTCCCTGCAGATGCTGAGCCTACAGGCCGATGTCTCCATGAAGCTTCTTAAGGATGGGCCACATGGAGAACAACCCGCCGACAAACTCCCCTCCCAGGTCGGGTTCCAGAAGGTTCGTCTAGGGCGAGGTGTCATAACTTCCTCAGTGTCTACCGATTGAGTCTTGGAATCAGTCAGAGTGTGACCCCGGCGCGGAGGAACCTCCACACCAGCGTGCCCCTTCTCCTCTGAAGACACCAGAACCAAACACATCAGACAACTGGACCCTGAGACACTCGTCAACAAGCAAACAGCGGACCCCTGAAACAAGATTTAACTAAGAATGAAAGAGTCCGAAAACATGCAGTCAAGTCTGGGTGAATTGGAGACCCCGACCCTAAATTGTCCGTAGGAGTGAACGTGAGTGTGAACGGTTGTCCGTCTCTCTGTGGGACAAATGAATGAATATCATTACATGGACATATGTGGAGAGGACGCTGGCATCGTGTGTTCGCCGCTCCTCCCTCCGAACTATACTCTGTAATACTCCGTCTGTCTTTGAGTTTCGTGTTATATAAGTATAAAGTATAATAAGAATAAGAATTATAACAAGTCTGATTCTGGTTTGACTTTAAATGGAGACAATGAGTCAGACCTGGTTCTGATCTCACAGCGACAGCAGAAACAGGAAGACTGAGCAGAGAGGAGTTTATGGTCACTGCTCCTCCTGACCAGGAGAGTCAGAGATGTTCCTCCTCTGCCCAGCTACACATCCACAGATACAGCCAGTAAACCCAGCAGCCTCCCTGGCAGCTAAAGATCGATCTGTTTTCAGGTAGTAAGTCAGTTTCTGAATCTCCACAAACTGCATTCGGTTTCATCCATGAAGAGCTCCTCCTGAAGGACTGCAGATGCTATCTGGTGCTGAGGAGCAGATGTTGGTTGGAATCAGAAACCCGGTCTTTTTGAGGATCTGCTCCTCATTCGGATGAATTGAGAAACTGATTCTCTCTGACTCGTCTTTGTTTTCATGAATTCATGGTCCTTCGTTCATCTTCTGTTCCCCTCATAGTATTCAAACGTCTCGGACCAGGTTCTGCTCATCATCAGGTCTCCTCTGAACAGTCAGAGAAGAGAACAGCTCAGGGGACATTTGGTCACTTTCTTCAAGACTTCAGTACAAAAAACTCAATCATAGTCAGCGAACCGTCTGCCCTTCTAGTCTCACCAACGTCCACCGGTGGAGCTGCTCACAAACAAAGACCATAATATTCTGCAGGTTGAACGGGGGTTTGGCAGAATGTTAAAGGTGCAGTGCGTATAATTTAGGGCTGTCTGTTGGGTTTCCAGTTGAGAAACAGGAGTCAGAGTGCAGACGGCATCACCGGATCATTCCAAAGACTCAAGGTTCTGAGAAAATAAAGCAAACCGCCATCTGTGAAACAACTTCCATGAAGTGAAGGACGTTTTTGGAGGCAGACCCAGGAGACGTCAACAAACTCAACAAGCAACAGACAGAAGACGGGAGGAAGACAGACTGAGAAAGTGGGATCCGCCCACACAGCCACCAGCAGAGAAGAGGAGACAGGAGCGGAAGTGAAACATTAAGAACCGAGGAACCAAGGCACGAATCAAACCAGGAAGCAGCGACACTAAAGCCTAGGACCAGGCTTCTTCAAAATAAAGGAAAACACAAATAGTAGCACAACCATGACAGTATATCTTTGAATAAATGGAGTATTATATTCGTAAATATATGTTAGTGTATAACCAGGTGAAGATTGAAATATTTGTTTCAGGTTAGTTTATTTAAAGTCCAGAGGGGGCGGGTCTTCTTGTTCCACAAGGCCTCTCTGAAAGCAGCCTGATGGAACCAACTGAGCTTTGGTTCTAGAGAGAACTTTTAGTGTCTTTAGGTCAAAGTGGCAGAAATACAGTTGAAGAAAAACTTCACCTCTAAAAACCAATGAGGAAGACGATCATGAGTACAAGGTTTCTGGACGATTATTTTTGTTTTGAAAACAACATACGGACTATTTAGCACAAGAAAAATGTGAAACCTTGTTTTCAGAGGAATTGAGAAGAATCGACTGATGGAACCATTCAGAGGTAAACGGTCAGTTCAGCGGGTCACTGCTTATAATTCCTCCACGGTTGTGAGACGTGACGGAATCCAGGTTGACTCTGAAAAGGTCAGAGGAAGGTGGCAATGAGTTCAAAGGGCCACCATTCGGGCCTGGAGCTCCTCGTTTCCCGGCATGTGGACTGAGTGCCCGCTCCCCCACCTTTACTCTCTGGGGGATCGATCGCAGCATCACCGTCCGTTGAATTCCTCGAGTGGACCTCTCACCGGTTTCACCAGCGGGGTCTTCATGCTGACCTTCGTTAGATGATGAGGTTTGACTCTGTTGTTTAGAGGTCGAATTGATTAGGATATGATATTTACATTACATTTATACTTACATTTTGGGAATTTCCTGCACTGACAGCTTTAGAGCTTTAGAGGAGCGGCTGCTCTCTGTTTGTTGACTGTAAATGTGAGATGCAACATTTATTCTTCTATCCTCTGCAGACTGAAAGAAATTGTGATGGAAGAGGGAAAGGGTCAGGGTGGGAGCTGGAGATCCGCTGAGAGCTTCTGGATGCTGAAGAGGCTGAGAGAACAGCCGACCAGAGACATGCTGACACTGAAGTGAAGTATCTGCATTACTTGAGACAAACACAGAGTCATCGCCTCCACCTGAGGAAGAAGTGGAGAGTCTGTGGAGTGGAGACATTTCCCACACAGCTGTGTCCTTCTGCCCATCAGAGCTCCTTCTATCATCCCTCCCACTCTCTCCTCTCTGAAAGCATCTCGGCGTTTAGCCCTCACACATCATTAGCTGGAATCCTGGCAGCGTTCCTCTCGCTCCTCTCTGAACGCAGAGAAGGAGATCGGTGAGTCAGAGGCAGGTGTCTGACGACCAGCCAGCACAACAAACGTGTCCTCCACCTCTCTCTGAGGAACACTGCTGTGCACTGGAGATACCGAGACCCACAGAGCAGGGCCAGAACCCTTTCCTGCTCCTCCTGGTTTACACTCTGATTCTCCATGACCCAGATCGTCTCTGATGACTCCAAACAGCCCCTCCTCTTCGGGGAGGTAAACCTCCTTCCAGCCATCGTTTCCACTGCGGGCCTTTGTCCAAGCTTCTGAACCAGCGTGGACCTGGCACCGGGTTGCCTCCTGCTGGGACTCTGCACAGAAACACTCTAAACAAATGTATACACAGATGCAAATGAGTAGAGATGCAAACCAAACCACCAGCCCAATGGAGAAAACCTGCTTTCTTCATGTGTTTCCATCAAGGACTGTTTGGTTCTGCTTTGGACCAGCAGCTCAGATGTCTCCGCTCCCTCCCTGTTAGAATTTGTTTGGTGAGAATTCTTTGAGCCATCATCAGATGGTTTGTTAGAGCCAACCTTTGGACTCTGATGTTGTTTGTTCCTTTCTCACCCTCTGGTCTGGACCTTCTGGTCTGGACCTTCTGGTCTGGACCTTCTGGTCTGGACCTTCTGGTCTGTCCATGCTCTCCCCTTCATGCTCAACCACAGAGATGGAAGTGTGTCTATAGAGACCGGCTGCTCTCTCGCTGACGGTCAGTGGTTCTAAGATGTGGGTTTAAACCCCCCCCATCTCCACCTGCGTGGATTAACCTGCAAACCAACCTGATTTATAAAGTACCTTTCAAACACGTTTCATGTCTTTCAAAGCGCTTTACAAATAAATGCATGAAACAAAAGAAGATAATAGAGGTTGCTGAGACTAATGTTCTCATTTAGAACCTACAGACCCAACAGAGGAGCTATTAATAAGGAGCAAGAAGAGAAATGAAGATAAATAAAATAGAGATTATGTTATAAAATATATAAATTAGCCAGTTTAAAAGTCGGTATGATCTCAGGGTGGAGGGAATGATGAAGCAGAGTAAGCAGTGATGAGAACTACACAGTTCCTGATGAGTCCAGCTGAGACGTTTCTATCAGAAAGACATTTCATCCAGTCCTGGTGTCCCGTCAGAGGAGATGATGGCCGCTGCTCTGCTCTGGTCATAGTTGGAGGTGCTCTGGCGCTGGTGGAGTTATCCAGTGACTGACACAACGTTTAGGAATGGGTCATATTTTTTATGGACAATCGCTTGGTGGCCGATGTAAGCAATCACAAAAAACTCCCAGGGTGGTCTCCAGGACCAACTGCATGTATGGAAACCATGATAGATGAGCTCCTCATGGCCCTAACAAGCTACTGATAATCGGATTCCTTCACTCCATCCAGGACAAGATAGAAAAGTCGTCAAAACCACAAATAGACAGTGTTCAAGTAGTTGATTCTTCTCTGTCTACGGATTTCTCCCGATGTGGCCTGAGGTCTCGAGACATCTCATGATGTCTGTCTCCTGACGTCTGTCTCCTCATGTCTCCTGAGCAGGGGCGGATCTAGCAGGGGGGCATAGGGTGGCAATTGCCACTCCTTGAGGAAGTCTTGCCACGCCCGTTTTGGATAATCTCCCGCTGTTCAGAGATTTATAAGAGTATATATTTAGTTATATATATATTAATCGATAATATACAATTTTCAATGTTTCCATGTAACCCTATGGAAATTTACCTAGATCCAGCTCTTCTCCTGGGGTCTCCTGATGTCTCCTGAAGTCTGCAGATGTCTCCTGTTGCCTCCATATGTCTCCTGATGTCTGTCTCCTTATGTCTCTGGATGTGTCCTGATGTCTGTTAATGACATCTCCTGATGTTTCCTGATGTCCATTTCCTGACTTCTCCTGATGTGTGTCTCCTGAGGTCTAGGTCTCCTAATGTCTCCTAAGGTTTGCTGATGTCCTCAGATGTATCTTGATGTCTGTCTCCTGATTTCTCCTGATGTCTGTCTCCTGATTTCTCCTGATGTCTGTCACCTGATGTCTCCTTATCTCTCCCGATGTCCCCCCATGCCTACTTATGTCTCCTGAGGACGTGATTTTGATGTCATGATTTTGGTCTCCTGATATCTCCAGATGTCTCCTGACGTCTGTCTGCTGATTTCTCCTGATGTCTCCTGATGTCTGTCTGCTGATGTCTCCTAGAATCAGACTCCATGTTCCAGGGGTTGTTGCAGGCCGTGCAGGTCTTCTCTTTTGTGTCTTTTGGACGGTTGCGTTATGTTGACATTCAGGAGTCGTCTCCGTGCTCTCTAGAAAAGAAGACTTCCTCAAACTGAAGCAGGAATAAAACTCTGACACTCTCTTATCGTCATGATTCTCAGCAGCTTCATCTTCTTCTAAGGTAGACGCTTCTCGTCTACCTTTTATGCTATTCTTGTTGCTCTTAACTCAGAGTCGTCTTTCTTTAGTTGGAAACTTGGAGAAAAGTCAAACTTGTTGAAAGGTTAAGTTTTCCGCACAGAGTGGTGCGTCTCTCTGTGTCTTTGTGCTGTTTCTCTGTTTTTGATGCCATTTTGGCGGTTCAACAAAGGCGAGTAGAAACATTTGAACTTTTTACAATTCTCTCCACGTGGGATGCTCTATTTATCTACGACTCTGACAAGATGATTCTCACCGCAGCAACTCTCCACATTTGACTTCAAGTTGACACAGCTGATATCTTTATATTCATTGGATAAGTCAAATGTTTGTGAGGCTGGCCGTGATGGTGGTGAACCCTATTTATGCAATTATCACCGGACTTTGCTGAAGACCGGCTGCACTCACCTGAGCAGCGTTTGGCAGCATCAGGTGATTGTTTGAAGGGTAAGGGTACAGAGAGGAAGTTGGCTCAGATGGACAGAATGTCTCGAAATGAAAGCTTCACTCACCCACGTCATCACCCACATGAAGAAGAGAGATGTCTCACCTTAGGAACAGAGATGTCCCAAATGAGGACCAGAGATTTTCGATATGAGGAACAGAGGTGAACGACTTGAAGAACAGAGATGTCCCACATGAAGAACAGAGATGTCCCATATGAGGAACAGAGGTGAACGACATATAAAACAGAGATATCCCATATGAGGAACAGAGATGTCCTGCATTAGAAACAGTGTTGTCACCCATGCGAAACAGATATGTCACACATGAAGAACAGAGATGTCACACATGAGCAACATAGACTTCCCACAGAGGGACAGAGCTACCCCACATGAAGAACAGAGATGTCCCATATGAAGACCAGAGATGTCCCATATGAGGAACAGAGGTGAACGACATATAAAACAGAGATGTCCCATATGAGGAACAGAGACTTCCCACATGAGGAACAGATGTGTCCCACATGAGGACCATAGATGTCCCATATGAGGAACAGAGATGTCCTGCATTAGAAACAGTGTTGTCACACATGTGAAACAGAGAAGTCCCACATGAAGAACAGAGATGTCTCACATTGGAGACAGTGATGTCCCACATGAAGAGCAGAGATGTCTCATATTAGAAACAGAGATGTCTCATATTAGAAACAGTGATGTACCATATGAGGAACAGAGGTGTCTCATATTAGAAACAGTGATGTCCCATATGAGGAACAGAGGTGAACGACATATAAAACAGAGCTGTCCCACATGAAGAACAGAGATGTCCCACATGAAGAACAGAGATGTCTCATATTAGAAACAGAGATGTCTCATATTAGAAACAGTGATGTCCCATATGAGGAACAGAGATGTCCTGCATGAAGAACAGTGATTGCCCATATGAGGAACAGTGATGTCCATCTGTGGATGTGGACGTGGTGGCTCCAGGGATATTGTGAAACCCCAGATATTTTTAGCTCTACGCTCAGAAATGAACTTGAGAACAGAGTTTTGATGTGGATCCACACTTTTACAATATATTGATGACTTAATGATGATTGTTCCAACCCAGTTAGTAGCCCAGCAGAGTGGTGGAGGAGTGGTCATGAGTGCGTGGGTAAATTCAACATTAGAGATATTAATGACTGCGCCACCACTTGCCTGCTCCTGAGGTCTGCGTCACAGCAAACCCTCCACCTCGGCTTCATCCGGTCCAAAGACTGGGGTCCCCGGTAGCAGACTATGATGCACTGCATGAGTTCAGCTGTGAGACAGGACAGGTATCTCATGGTGCAGGGCGTGTTCATGTCCTGCTAGTGCCGGACTTCGTTTGGCATTGGCTTTTAGCGCACTGTCAGTCCAAGGTGGTCTCAGGTCTGTGGAGCTGACTTTACTGGATTCAGACAAAAATGAATATTAAAGAGTTCGATGTACAAACTGCTGAGGGCGGCACAAATTCCAGAGGAAGATTGCCTGTTAGCAGAGAAGCTAGCAGGCTGAGGTCTGGAGCTGAGGGACCAGACTAGCAGTCCGCAGATCTAGAGATAAGCAGTAATCTCTAGATCCAGAATGTGATCACGACCTCTGAAGAGACAAAATGATCAGCTGATGAGTGGATGCTCATGCCGGGTCAAGCACTGCAGAGCTGGAGTACTGGGTCGGAGTCTGGTGCGATGATACAACAGAAGAAACTCGGTCATGCAAACATGTCAGCGAGGCGGCTTGGTGCCGGGAGAAAAAACTAAATTTGAGGAGTTGGGAAACAAAATCTTCTCAACTGGGTCATTTTTTGTTGTTCACATAAAAAATTATTAATAGTTTATTCATCCCCAAGGGAAATTCTTTCTCTGACTTTGACCCTTCCCTTTGAAGCGCCCGGGGAGAATATTGGGTTCAGGGTCTTCCTGGAGGACTCTATGACATGTAGACCTGCTGGGGCTCGAACTAGCTACCTTCAGATCCTCAAATTGGGAGACGTCTGCCCATTCTGTGTTTAATTTTCTCCTAACCAGAACCACCAGGTCTCTCCTCCGCCCCCCCGATCATCCCAACATAGCAGAAGTTAAGCTGAGCTCCACACAAACATCATGGTCTTAATATTCAATGTCAAAGAGCGTTAAGGGACTGGTACTTTAAAGAGACGGCCAACAAGCATCCCTTCTGACGGCAAAGGAACGCAGTGACATCTTAAAGGATCATTAGAATGCTGACTGATATGGAAGCTGACTGGAGATCAGTGGCTGGAGAACCTGGTCCGGTGCTTCTGTTCTGTTATCAGAACCGTCTCCCTTTTGTCTGGAGAATCGACAAACCTTCTGCGTGAGTTCTCGGAGAGCCTGTGATCCGGTTTCCTTCCTGTCCAGTCATAATCTTCATCAACCTCAGACCTTCTAGCAGCAGAACTATGAGCGGGACATGAGTGTCATTCACCCCTTCCCCTCCCCGTCCGTGCGAGAGCATCTGCCTCCACCCGACCACATGGCGACTCTGAATAGGCTCCATCTTGCCTTCATTGTAATTATTGTAAACATGATGTGTTGCTCGAAGGCTCTGCAATTAGGCTGAGTCACATCGGTGCTGGACGGCTCTGATGAGGGCCCATTAGAAATGCAGGCATGATGGAGACACTCATCACCCCCCACCTTTACCACCATCATCACCATCAGTCACACAGTCGCCACCACATGCCCTCGCACCCTCCTCTTCTGCATCGATCACCATCACCATCAAACTTTCCGTGGCGTCTGTTCAGAGCAGCGGCTCTGACCTGGCAGCTCTATCTCCTCCATTCTGCCCTCCTCTGGTTTCTGCATCCGTCTCATTTCCTGACACAGATTCATATATATTTCGGGATAAGAGCCCTCCATGAATCGTACACCTGCTCTCTCACTCTTTCTGTCATTTCCAGCTTCCTATCCTTCATACACTTCCTTCTCTTCATCTCCACATCTGTTCATTTTTCTCTGGTAACTGAGTACTCCCTCTTCCTTCCTTTTTCATGCCCTTCTTTTAATAGCTCCATTTCTCTGATTCCCTCCTTATCTGATGCATTTCACCTGACTCTAATCATTTCCCTCGTTTCAATCCATCTTCTCCTCCCTCACTCTTTTGCTCTAACGCTTTTATGTCTTCTTCCAAATTATTGTCTCTGAAAATGAATATTTTCTTTATTTCTTTTTCTTAATTATAGGAACTATTTTTTTCTCAATATTCATAACAAATAGTGAGATTTGAGTTTGACACTGATTTCTGTAGTAAAAGATCATTTTTGGGTTGATTAATGTACTGAGTCCCACAAATAACCTCATTTTAAATCTATCTGTACTTGAACAATTTAACACCTTATGGATTAAACGATATTTGTACATTTTTAATTTTTTTTTTTTAAGTCATTGAATTTTAACCAAAATAGTAAATTGCTTGTTAGTTGAAATTAGAAAAATCTCACATACTGGTTTGTAAAGAAAGTATTTCGAAGAGTTATTTATTATGACTTATTAGCACTGCCAGGAACATTTTTGTTTCAAGTTTTGCTGGAACTTTTTGTCGTGAATAAATCAAAAACATATGAGCTGATATTGATATTTTTTGAGAGGTTCAGGGCATAGCCCAGTACAGGGTACTGCTAACCCTACCGCTCGGTCTCATCAGAACCAGAAACTCATCCTGCTTTCTGTCACATGTGACAGCTTTGGACCCTTTGTGTGTGTGTGTGTGTGTGTGTGTTTCCTTCTCTTATAATTCCAATATTCCTATTCATTTACTGTAACTGTATAATCATTTAAATGTGTCTTGCTATCGATTGGAAACCTGAGCCTCGTAGACACACATAACCGCCCTGTTCTCGCAGAAATGGATGAGAAGCAAACGTGGGGCTCCTGTACTTTTTAAGAATGATAGAACCTGAAAGTATTGGTTATCTATGAGAACCAGAACCGATCCAAAGCCCTGTTTCTTAATCTTGTTTTGATGTGAACTGATCTGTACTAGCTGGTCCGGTTCTAGCAATGGCCAGTTTTTTCTGACACTTTATCACCCCATGCTCCAGTTGGTTGCATTGACTTTTCATTCATTCATTCATTCATTCATTCATTCATTCATTCTCACTCGCTTATCCTGTTCAGGGTCGCGGTGGGCTGGAGCCTATCCACAAGCTGACATCGAGCAAGAGGCGGGTCAGTTCATCACAGGGCCGATACCTAGAGACACACAACCAATCACACTCACTCCTACGGGCAATTCAGTGTCACCAATTCACCTACATCCATGTTTTTGGTCTTTGGGAGTAAGAGGGAGTTCCTGGAGAGAACCCACTCAGACACGGGGAGAACAAAATTTTCAATCAATGAAATTCTGGTTGTTGACTGATTGTTTCCTCTCAGGCGTCTTGAACGTTTCCCCGTAACCACTGCTTGACCGTACGGGTCGATCCCTCATGCCAGAGACATGCAGGATGATCCACAGAAACAAAGACAAGCCAGGAAATCACAGATTTAGGAACAGCTTCCTGCAGCGCTACCTTAGCGTTAGCATTGCTACTCATACGCTGGCTGATCAGACTGTCTGTTGAGTCATAACTGGACTTGGTGAAAGGGAACCTGAGACCTTTGATGATTCAGTTTTTCCCCCCACAATCAGAATATTTGTGTTCCTGAAGAAGCCAGAAGGCACCAGGGTGCTGTGGTTGAGAAAGGAGGGTTCCCTCCCCTTCTTCTACTTTTAATATTTATTTGCTTATATTTATTCTTCACCTTCCTTCTTACACTGGAAGAGGAGCGGGCGTGTTCCAGGATGTGGTCTCAACTTTAGTGGAACATTTTTAGAATATTCTCAGACCAGCGCCGCGGCGTAAAAACAGCTGCTGGTAATTGTGAGTGCCTGATTTAATTAAGCTGGCTCATTTAAACAATCTGTACATTCCCTCCACCTCTTATCCACTTACTGTCTCTCTGTCTCTCTATGGTTACACCTGCTAATGTCCTTGTTCCCCCTCTCTGACATTTTGTCCTCCTCCATCACCCTCTGCCATCCGCCGCTCCATCTCCCCACTGGAATTACCCTGATTATGATTATGGCCATGATGATAATAATAACCGCTACTCCCTCTCCGTGTCTCTCCCTCTCTCTCTCCATCTCTGTCTATCTTCTTCTCTCTTTCCCTCTCTCTCCCTTCGACCCTCTCCCTCTCTCTCTCTCCATGTATCTCTCCCTCTCAATCTCTCTCTCTCTCCCTCTCTCTCTCGGCCTCTCTCTCTCAATCTCGTCTCTCTATCTCCATCTCTCTGTCTGTCTGTCTATCTCTCTTTCTCTCCCTTTCTCCCTCTTGCCCATCTCTCTCTACATCTCTCTGTCTGTCTCTATCTCTCTCACGAACCTCTCTTTCTCTCCATCTCTCTCTCACTGTCTGTCTCTCCATCTCTATGTCTGTCTATTTCTCTCTCTCTCTTTCCCTCTCCCTTTCTCTATCTCTTTGTCTTAAAATCTCCCTCTCACACCCTCTCGCTCCCCCTCTGTGTTTCTCTCTCACTCTCTCTCCCTCTCCCTCTCTCTCTTTCCCTTTCACTCTATCTCCCTCTTCTTCGCTTTCTCTCTTTGCCGATCTATTTTTCTATCTCTCTCTCCCTCTATCACTCCCTTTGTCTCTTTCTCCCTCTCTCGCTCTCTCTCTCTCTCTCTCTCTCTCTTTCTCTAACACTCTCTCTCAACCCAGGAGGATATGATTGATGGAAAGGCTGTTTGCACATTATTTCATATTTCAGCTTTGCTCATCCTCTCTTTGTTTCTTCCTTTTTTTCATATATTTCATCGCTCGCCCGCCTCTCCAGCTCACTTCTTGTCTTTTGTCAGGTTTTTGTTCAGATTTATGGCGGTCTTTCATCTCTGTTGCACTGCACCTCTCAGCCTTTCAGTCCATCTCTCCACCACCCCTTGTCCCCAGCTCTCTCCTGGTCCCTCTCTCCACTTATCTCCTCTCACCAGGGTTATTCTTCTGCTGCAAAGAACCAGGACAGATTTGAGTTCCAGTCATGTTGCAGTCAGGAAATAAACATAGAGTCTCCTTTCTCTAGACTTTGTTAAGTGGACGACAGAAATTACTTTGTTGCTCATTCATCTTTGATCGGTCCATCGATTTTTCTGTATTTTCCGGACATGATTCTGCGATGTGTGCATCAGTGACATCATTTACGTCAGGCATTCTCACCTACAACCTCAGAGCGTCACCTGCTGGGCTGCAGAAACACCAGCGCTGCCACATGGTTGGAAAAACTCTTCATTTCATTTCAACATTTCAAGCCCATTTTCAAATGTAGATATTACTTTTTCCACATACATGAATGAAAGATGTATGTACCACCTCACTGATTCTCAGACATCATCAAAACCTTCGTCCCTCAGAAACAACGATCAAAAGTGATTTGGTTTCAAGAAAGAAAAAGCTCCATGTGTTAGCAGTGGTGGATGAAGTACTCGGTGAAAGCAGTAATACTGTAAAAACACCCCACTGCAGGAAAAGACCTGCAGTCAAAACCTCACTGAGGTAGAATCAGGGAAATATACCTGCTAAAACTCCAACAGAGTTTTCCATCAGAAATGTATCTATTAACAAAGTTAATCAAACTCATCACCAAAGTTGTCATATTCTATATTTTCTCATATTTTATGGATGGAAATATAGAGAAAATAAATTATTCCTCATTCAGCAAAGACCCTCTTAGCCGAGGGTAATCCCAGACTCCACTTTGAGAACCAGTTATTAGCCTGATCCCAGCACCTGAACTGCTCATAGATCGTCTCTATAATCATTTTAAATATCATTCATTAATTACATTTTCAACATTCTGATTCACAGTTTAGATTCTCCACACATAATCTTTATGTGTGGAGAAAAGTTTAGTTGAAGTCTGGACGCTGAAGGGAGAAGACGCTGGCGTCTGTTTGCCGTTTGCCGTCTGTTTGGGTTCTATAGCCTGCAATATTAAAAATCCACAAGTAAACCTTTATTGTTGGTCACCGGCAAACCTTTTGGATTTCTATTTGTATTTTTTATTCTGTATTTGTATTTGTATTTGTATGAATTCTACAGAGTCTGGTGACGGTCTGCCAATCTGTTGCTGCAAGTGTCCCATCACCCGGAGACTTCCGTATCTGTTTGTTCATCGTTTATGTCAGTTTGTTTATCCGTCTTGTTCATCTCTGCCACCGTGACATTTTCACCAAAGCCGCTGTTGATCACTTTCTGTGTTTGCTAGCTTTTTTCTGTGTTTCTTGTCCGTCGCGAACGGCTAATAACGGGCTCTTTAATACACAATCTCTCACAAAAAAATCCTGCCTCCTACATGACCACCTTCTAAATCATGCCTCCTACATGACCACCTTCTAAATCATGCCTCCTACATGACCACATTCTAAATCATGCCTCCTACATGACCACCTTCTAAATCCTGCATCATACATGACCACCTTCTAAATCATGCCTCCTACATGACCACCTTCTAAATCCTGCATCATACATGACCACCTTCTAAATCATGCATCATACATGACCACCTTCTAAATC
>VRLP01008637.1:0-15916 GCA_009660295.1 Lophius piscatorius
GTGTGAAATCTGACTCTGACTGTAAACTGATTCGTCCATGTTTTTGTAAAAATCCTTCAGGCTACGGGAAATCCATGACCACAATGGCAACCACAGCTGATCCGACAACTGCTACAACGATCACAACGGCACCAGCAACTGCTTATACTACCTCAACGGCACCAGCAACTGCTGCATCAACCACAATGGCAGCAACTAAAACTACAACTGCACCACCTACTAAAACCACCACAACTTCGCCAACCACAACCACAGCGGCAACGACTGCCTCCTCTGCAGTCATCAACAAAACAAGTTTCTTTACCATCATGACGGTTGTTACAGCAATTCTTCTGAGTTAAGAACTGGACCTGAACAAAAGACTAAAGACCACCAACTATTAAGAACAATTTTCTACATCTTTTCAAACGTGAAGACTTCATTTCATTATACTGTTGTTGTTTACCAGTTTATATTTACAAGATTCTGACGAAAGCCAAGTATTTAAGTTGATTCATTTTATTTATCAATGAACATTTCTGAGACAATTTTTACCCTTAATATTTATTTTCTTCCCAAACATTTTCAAACATTCTCATTCTCAAACATAGATCTTTTCATGCACTTCATGAGAACATACATAATATGTTTAATTTAAGATTATTACGTATATTTAAAACATTGTTGTTAACTTTGAACAGAACCATATGATCCATACAGAGCAAACAAAATGTGACGGTTCTGTCTGACGTAATGAAATTGATACTCAAAGTCAACTGTTCAGTATTACACTGTAAAAAATGCACCATTGTTTAAAGCATTTTAAGTATTAAAGAGTGGAATGCAAAGACATTTTTAAAATTGCATGTCTTTATTTGAACATTTGTCTTGTGTGGTAAACCTGCGCTGACTCAGCTTCTCATGAAAGATATTTAAACAATTTCAGAACCCCCTCTGGGTCACAACCCCCCCCCCCCCCAGGGAAACACAATGTTTACAAGATAGATCTCTTCGATTCGATTCAGATGCATATTCCAATCCATGATATTGTTCTTGAGGTGGCGATGGTGATTCCATAATATCAACTACTTTTCGGGCATATAATGACTTAATCTCAGGTTAAATATTCAACAGTCTGAGAGGCTCTCATGAATAAAAATGGAACTAAACCGTTTCTGCCGTCGCTGACAGCAAGTGTGCATCCCGTAAAATCCCCAAAATCCAAGGTTGTACTTCCCAAATTCAATGTAAAGTTATGTCCATGGTATGATTATGTAAAAAAACGCTCGGACTAGTGATTGAAATATGAACTGTTAGAGTTAAATATGATACTCCTTGAGTTGATTCATATGCACCAAATCTAGATTAAGTCAGATCAGCTCACCCTAGTGAGTGAAATAGGACATTTTAGAGTAATGCATTATTTAAATTAGAAAGATCTCCTCGGGTCGACTCATATGTTACTTATTTTATTACTACTATTAATTGAGTGGGGGACATAAGTTTGTGCCCCAAATTGTTTGGAAAGTTGTTGAATTGTGGAGTATTTCGGTAAATCATTAGAATATACCATCTGTCATTTTGATCAATTACTTAATAAATCATAGTTTCATTGAAAACTAAAAAGATAATGACAGAATTATGATCACGTCATAGTTACTGGTGATCTGGTCTTTTCTCTTTTCCGACTTAAATCTCTTTATTACTGTTTATTTATTCTTAAAAGAATTATAAAGTTTCCTCTCCTTTAAAATCATTTTCACTGGAGCCTATTTTTGACTCGTGTAATGAACTAAAACAATTTTTCATGAGAGGCTGAGCAAAAACAGATTTACCACATAAAAAGACAAGAATGAATGAGGACCAGGCTGCAACGTAAAACTCTTTTCATTCCACACTTTTATACTTTAATGTTTTACAAAACAGTGAATTTTGTACAGTGTAGTGCTGAACTAACTGGCTGATATTAAGTTTCTCACTGGTTAAATCAGAAACAAAAACATTCACGCTGTGGTTTTTCTGTAACGACCATGCAGATCTCCGTTAAAGTTAACAACAATAAGTAAACTAAAATATTCATTTTATTAGTGTCTTTAAAAAGTGAATGGAAAGATCTGAAATAATAAATTCCTTTGTACTTTGACCTAGGAACGTTCTGTCAAAAATATACAAAAGTTAAAGAAAACATCAGAAAAAGTAGAAAAAGAGCTCAGAAAGCACAAATCTCCGCCAAGTACCCGAAGTAGACATCATTGTGATTAGATATCGTTAGTTCTCTTTATTTAAGATAATTTTATGTAGAGTTCTCCTTGCATGTCTGAGTTATTGCCACCCTCTAAATCTACCAAAAAAATTCCAACAAACTCTTTCAGCATCTTTCAGATACTCTGGAACCGTTCGTCTGTCTTCATGCTGATGCGTTTTTCGCTTCTGAGTCTCTGCTCAGCACAATTTGCTGCAAGATGACGTTACCACTCCAAACAACTTAACTTGTTTATTTAAATTTTTTATTTAAATTCCATGGAATTGTCACTTGTGTCCCCCCTCACCAAGCCCAAACGTTAATTCTACTTCAGGAATTTGAAAAACATCAACCCAGAAACCATGAGAGTCAACTCCAGCATCTTCTTTCTGCAAACTTTGTATCAGCCAATGACTCAGTGGATTTCTACAATAACTCCCTGAGTAGCATCCTGGATCGTCACGCCCCTGTAAAAACTAGAACAGTCACCTTCTCCCGCTCAGCCCTCTGGTTCACGAGCGAGCTACGAAAATGAAGGCAGGTGGACGTGTCCTTGAGCGGCGTTACAAGACTTCAGGTCTCACTGTCCACAAGCTAGCCTTTTGGGAACACCGAAAGGTCTACTCAAAGTCCCTTAGAGAGGCTCAGTCACTGTTCTACTCGAACATTATCAAAACCAGTCCTGGAAATTCTAATCAGCTGTTTTCCACAATCATCTTCTAAAACCTATAACTCCCCCACTTACAGAAATTACAGAAAAGCATTCATGGCTTTCTTCAAATCGAAAATTGACTCAATCCCTTCTGTCCTTTCTGGTCCCTCCACTCTACCTATCCTGTCTGCGTACTCACAGTTTGAGATCTCCTAGCCTCTAAAGTGCTTACCAGAAATCTCACAGCAAGAGGTTGAGTTTATCATCAGGACGATGAAACCCTCCACCTGTGCCCTCATCCCCTTTCCTACAGCCCTAGTGAAAACTAATATCTCTTCCATCAGTCCCCTGATCACCGCTGTAATAAACCAAAGCCGCCATAATCAGACCACTCCTCAAAAAACCTACTCTCGATCCAGAAGTTTTTGCTAATTACATTCCCATTTCCAAACTCCCATTCCTCTCCAAAGTACTGGAAAAAGTAGTTGCTGCCCACCTCCAGGACCACCTCAAATACAACAACCTCTTTGAAACGTTTCAGTCTGGTTTCCACTCCGCCCACAGCACAGAAACAGCTCTGCTTAAAGTCACAAATGACAGCAGATGGCATGTTCACCTTCCCTCTTGATTCTCCTTGATTTGTCTGCTGCCTTCGACACTGTTGAGCATGGAACACTCCTACACCGCCTCCATCACACCACTGGACTCACTGCCACCGCCCTAAACTGGTTTCAATCCCACTTCACCGACAGAGTCCCGGACACACACCGTTACCTGTGTGTGTCCGGGACTCTGTCTCGTCATACTGTACATGCTCCCCCTTGGCCATGTCATCAGTCGATATGGACTCTCATTCCATTGCTACGCTGATGACACACAAATCTACATGAAAAGTGACACATGTTCCTCCGCAGCCTCTCCATCTTCATCGTCATCATCATCTCCCCTGTCAACTTTCCGCGCTTGTCTGGAGGAGATAAAGGTGTGGATAAAAAACAACTTTCTCCAGCTGAACAGCTCCAAAACCGAAGCAATTTTAATTGGCACCCCACATCGGACCCAGTCTTCCCCCATAACCAGTATTACCTTCTCTGGTCACGACATTCCCCTCTCTTCTGTCTCCTCCAGACTGGATTACTGTAATGCATTTCTCATCGGGATCCCTGATAAAAGTTTTCAAAGACTACAGTATGTTCGTAAACACGAACACATCACCCCCGTTCTTCATTCCCTTCATTGGCTTCCCATCTCCACCAGGATTGATTATAAGATCTCTCTCCTCACTCAACAGTGCATCCATGGTAACGCACCCCCCTACCTAAAAGAACTACTCACCCAACTGTCCTCAACACGATCCCTCCGTTCTACCCACCCGCGTCCTCCTTCCCCGGACTAAGCTCAGCACCATGGGTAATCGTGCCTTCTGTTCTGCTGCCCCTTGTCTGTGGAATGCCCTCCCTGACCATCTGAGGGCTCCACAGACGACTGACAAAAAAGACTTAAAACTTTCCTTTTTTTTTCAGAACCTTTAACTTTTAATTAACATTACGGCTTTTTCGTCATGTTTTTATATAGCTATTATTATATTTTTTATTGATGCTTTTATCTGCTTTTACCTTGTAGCACTTTGAGATTTGATCCAAATGTAAAGTGCGTTATAAATTAAATGTATTATTATTATTATTATAATATAAAGCTGACCTTTCACAAAATCCCCCCAGTTCTTCCTCACACTAAGGTCTATGTGGGTATAAAATTTGAACGTGATCCATGAAATGCTTTTTGAGTAATCGTGTGAACACGAAGGATCTGTGGCAGGTTTTCTTGGACGTGTTTGTGGAGTTCATTATTTCTTACTTCCCCACATAATTTTTTGAGAGTATGCATTAAAACCAAACTCTGCTGTGGTCTAAATGATTAAATCCCAGAATTGTGCGTGTGAGTAGCGCCGCCATGAACTCGCTCACGCACTCTGATTATTCCGAAACACTGTATACATGTAGCAGTTGCGTTTCCAACATTGACATTCAATGCTGCGGATTTTCCAGTTACCCTCATTCATTGATGTCTGTTCAAACTATTTTCTGCTCACTGTATTCATGTGTGATGAACAGGAGCAGCAAACTGACCATCACCGTAACCAAATTCTGCTTAAGGCACCAATTTGGCCCTGCTTATACAAATGCTTTACGTTTCCTAAATGCATTGATAAAAAATAATAATAATGCTTGTCTATTGTACATCAAAAACCTAAGTGCTATATTTCTATCCTGTTCTTTTATTTTGTGTGACAAGTGATTTGATGACACGATTTGTGTCTGATCTCCTCTTCTGTGATGCTGAATCACTTCTATCACCTGTTTATCAATGATCACAATAACAGTAGTGGATGGGTTCTCTTCACATCATGCTTGAACGCCTCACTTCACAACAACACTACACACTTCACACCTCACTCTTGCCTGTTTCATGTATTTTCAGCTTCTTATGCACTACATGAAGATGGAAACTCACCGCCCTCTTTATCAAAATGCTGCAATTTTACAAAAATATTCATGATCAAACATACCCTCTTTAAATGCTTTTGCAAATAAATTGGGTATAAATACAATAAATTAGATAATAAAAGCGTTAAAAGATAAAAAACAACAACATAAAAACAGTCCGTTAGGGCAGATGTCACAAAGCTGAGTCATTAAACTATGCACAGGCCACACCTGTAGTTTGACACAATGAAACCTGTACCCTTTCAACTTTGATTGACTGTCATAAAAACAACCAATGGTTTTTTGGCTTGGGAACAACGACTTGCTCACTTTAATGTTGGTTTAAGTTGAACTGCGTCAAAAATGCTAAAACTGCTGCCCTGTGAGGCTGTCTGGCGTCGTCAAAGGTGCGGTGAAAACCTGTATCCTTCCATACACATTCTGATGTACTGCGTACCCCGAGCCCGTTTCAATAGTCTGAGGATCAGAACATGTTATTTACTCCAGTCATATGTCGATAAGAGCGTTCCAGTGGGACGCGCTGAGATGAAAAAAATATTTAGAAAATATA
The DNA here is from genome assembly GCA_009660295.1 of Lophius piscatorius. NCBI lineage: Eukaryota > Metazoa > Chordata > Actinopteri > Lophiiformes > Lophiidae > Lophius > Lophius piscatorius. The sequence continues at coordinate 5,931 of VRLP01008637.1, forward strand.
CATAATGTATGATATATGGGGCTCGGTGACGTCGGTGAAAACCCAGGTTGGGTTACGGAGCTGGTATCACACGCACTTTTTTTTTCAGGAATGATTGGAATTATATGTTGGTTGGAGTATTATGAGCCGCTGGGCAAATTTTTTGTCAAACTACCATTTAATATTGGATATAATTTTACACAGTTGGATCATTACAAAGAGTGAAGCCTACATCAAAATGATTAGAACGCTTACTTACGACTGATTTGGTAGTATGAGACTCCATAAAGGTTTTCTGTAATTACATTGACCAGGTCCTGAGCTCAGGGCGGTTCTACAGATTTTTTACTATGGTGGCCAGGGCCCAGGGGGACAAAGATATAAATAGAGATAGCCACAATATGCTGCAAATAATTGTGCACATCCTGCAGAATTTTAAATAGGCATTGATAATGTGATAAAAATGTATTATAACACAGTAATAAGCTTTATTGCATAAACACAAATACCCGTTAATGGTTAGTCCATTATTTTTTCAGAACCTTTATAGTGAAGCCAGATCATATTAACAATAACAAACAAATAGGAACCTTATCGAAGCTTGAAACAGTGCACGTTCATACAGTGAAACAGTCCAGGTTCATACAGTGAACCAGAACATTTTCATGTCAACATGTCCAAGTAATATTTCTACTTTAAAAAGACATTAAGTCATAAGTCAAAGGCATCAAATACTTCCTGTCTATCAGCTCCTAGACAAAAAGTTGCCATACCTCTATTGTAGTTACGGCAATACTTCTACTATTACTAGTATTTCTACTACTAATACATGTCCTAAGGATTCATACACTGAAGCAGTGCAGGTTCATACAATGAAATAGTCCAGGTTAATTCAGTGGAACAGTCCTGGTCTTTCAATTTTACAATGAGGCACGCATTAAAGTTTCTTGAGAAGTAATAATTTCTTTGACGTCAGCAACCTTGTTGGATTTTTTTCTTTCTTAGTGTCACTTCTGATGAAGTTAGACTAGTTGACTGTCACTAAAGCATTTTCTATTGCCACTAAAGCATATTCTATTATTTTGCATGTGCATTGACGTGCAAAGTCAGTAACATACCTCAACACTTCCAGCACCTACAACTGTTCATCATGCACACTGTTTATTGCCTCAAGAAAGTGTTTCTCCCAGTACTTACCCTGTTGGCTAACTCTGCATAAATATGCAGGCAGCTCTGCACAGATTCGGCTCATCCTGTTTGTCCACTCTGTAACTGGCAAATCAGGTTTGTGATGAAATTTAATAGCAACTAAGAAATTATTTCCCTTTAAAATCAGTTCTGTGACCAGTATAACAGACTTTTTAGTCGTTTCTGAAAATGGAAAATACCATCTATCTCGCAAAAAAAAAAGATGTAATATTTTCATAAGATGAAGTTTTGACCAAAAAGCAAAAATTTCTGCAGCTTTTTTTCACGTTAATCATAAATGAAGCTTAAGACTGAAAATAGTGCAGTTTGGACAAACTTGATATAACTGAACATTGAATAATCAGGTGAGAAACTCATGTATTAAAGCTCTGGAGAAGCTCAAGGGTCAGAGATACAGTTGGCAAAACCAGTGAGTCAGAAAAATAACTATTTTTACATGCTATGATCTAAAAAAAAAAAGAAGTTAATTAAAGGAAAAGTAGTTTAAAGTAGACTTGAATTTTTAATCATCAAAAAGTCCCATGTTCAGTATCAGCATTTTCTTCCAGATGAAAGAAATCGAGCATGATTACGTGTTAGGTAAGATAATTACAGCTTGTGTCATATAACATTCGTATTTGGGCATCATTTTTTAAAATTCATTAGCTATGTGTGGTTAGAAATCAGAGCATGGAATAATTAATAGAAACTAGATTGTCTCAGTTAAAGATGCATTTGATTATCCATCCATTATTTTCAAGGTTTCCAGGGGTGGGGGTAGGTGGGGGCAGTTCGTGCAGGCATGGGGTGAGATCTGAGGGACACCATTTATCAGTTTACCACAAGACTAACACACAGAAACAAACATTGAGTTACACCTACGCACAATCCATCTATTTTGCATTATTCTTTTCCTCCCTCATTGTTCGATGGTGGGAGGAAGTTGGAGAACCGTTGGTAGGCGGATTTGAACCTGGAACCCTCTTGCTGTGAGGCAACTGTACAATACATTTATATTTTACAAAAAGAGTGACAAAAGAAAAAAACAAAAAAAGCAAAGTCACAATTCAAATCTCATATGCATCAATAAAAAAAAAGATTTGCCTTTCAAAAGACTAGTAAAAAATAATTTGACAATCTGGGACCACTAACTGTGCAGACTGTATTTACACCTATTATAGTGAAGAGACTTGAACAATAGTGAAGGGACTTGAAAAATAGTAAAGAGACTTGAAAAATAGTGAGGGGACTTGAGAAATGCTTGACAGCATATGTCAATCCCACGTTCTTGGTGAGGAACAAGATAAAAAAGCTTGACCAAACTGGCTCCATCGTGTAAAGGCACAAGATGATGTTAGAGGAAAACTAAAAGTACAAGTAATACAACATGTCACAGTAAATAAGGAGTAATCAGCCTTGATTAGCTGAGACGCCCGGCTGAACCTTTTTATACAATGTTTTATATAAATTTGAGTTTCACAAGAACTTCCTAAAAATAATACTTTATGACAGACTTAAAGCCAGAATAAAAGTTAATTTGGATCACCACAATGAATTATTTGCTTTGCGGCATTGGTGCCGGATGACATTTTGACATACTGTGTATGGAGAAAATCAGTCTTTATCCAAATTAATTTGCTGCCTTGAAAAATATGGGACAATGTAGCGATACAAACTAAATTAATCCAAGGATTTACATTTTTTTTAGACATTATTGGCAAATGACAAGAGAATTAACAGAATCTGGCAAAATACCTTCCCATATAAGTCCTATTAATATCAGACAAAGACCCCACCCTCCCGTCCTCACCGATACCTTCCTCTATCCCTAATTAGTACAGAGATAAAATAATCAGCAGGTTTTATCATAGGATGGCTATCATCTAATTGTATCCAAGACCCAAATTTTAGGTATTAATTACAAAACCAGTAATTAATACCAGTATTAGTAAAAATACTAGCTGAAATGAGATGCGGACTCAATTAAGCCCTAGGTGAACATTTACCCAAAGATTTGGGAAACTTATTTCCCATCAATTTTAAAATATATATAAGGATCTAAATAATTATTTTCTAAAGTCAACCCAAGAATCAGAATGAACTTTTTACCAGAATTATTCCATCTTTTCCAAACACTGCCCGTGGAAATAAAAACCAAGTAACTGATAGAATGAGATAAACTAAAATAAAAGAGCCCTGGGGAGTAACACTTTCAGTGGGAGTTATCCTGGACACTCTGTGAGGTGGAAGGAGTTAGAGCTAGCAATGGTTGAATAAGATTACACTTAAGCGGCTGTCTCTGAGGAAAGACTAATGGAACACCTGTTGGAAAGCACAAATCTGTTAATCAACTTGTTACTGGAAGTTTGGAAGGGAATATTGTGTAATATTCATAAACTAGCAAAACTACTAGGGTGGCATTTCTATGACAGTGACTTTCCTCCAAATTTATTTGACAGTTGGTTTAAAATATGGGTCAAAAGTTGGGATACAGCTTACTGCAAGCTGAAACTACGATGGCCCGGGCGGCTCACAATAATACTAAACCCACAAGACAAATACAAAAGCCACAACACAAATGCAAAAGGGACAACACAAATTACAACACAAGGGGGCACTAAAGAACTTTCAGACTATGAGGTAGTAACATATTTTGGAACAAGACTCCTACAGGTTCCTTCAAACGAGGCACTACTTTGAAACAATTACAAAGAACCTTAACTTTGGAGGATGGAAGAGTACAAATCTTCACATCTGCTTTTCACTCCGTACACAATAATACAATTATATCCAGAATATACAGTACATCTGCCTTCAGAACACAAAAATCAGGGAAGCCGTCAGCCTCTTTGTTGATAGGAACATTTGTCAGATACAATAGAAACCTACGAACTCTTTCATCTGGAAGGAGTTTTATTTTTTTTGTAAATCTTTCCTCAACAGAGGCAGCACAGTTCACCTCATTTGGATTGCCGGATGCAATGCTAGGCCCGTAATGCAAATCATTACCACATCTCTTGGTCCTCTTCTGCTCTAGCAGAAAACTGTAAAAAAAAAAAAAAGATTCATCAGACTTTACAGACTGTGCTCAAAATCTAAATCCTTCTTAGATTTGATGTTTTATACAATATCCCACAAGATATCAAGTCCAAAGATAGAATTCTGATTACAATACTGCTGGCAGCAAGCAAAAAAAAGCGACAGAGCCGACTCTAGCTGCTGAGGAGACTGAGGTCTTTTGGAGTGCAGGGGGCGCTCCTGAAGACCTTCTATGACTCTGTGGTGGCGTCGGCCATCTTTATGGAGTGGTCTGCTGGGGCAGCAGCATCTCGGTCGCTGACAGGAGGAAACTGGACAAACTGATCAGGAGGGCCAGCTCGGTCCTGGGATTTCCTCTGGACCCAGTCCAGGAGCTGGGAGACAGGAGAATGATGGCCAAGCTGTCATCTCTCCAGGACACCATCTCTGCACTGGAGAGCTCCTTCAGCGACAGGCTTCTTCAGCCCAAGTGTGTGAAGGAGCGATATCGCCGATCTTTCCTTCATGCAGCAGTCAGACTCTTCAACCAGCACTGCTAGTAACACACACACACACAGCCACATACACACACACACCTCACTTGTACTTTGCACTATGGGACAGTATAATATTCAACATGTCTACATTTCAAATTGCACATTTATTTTAATTTAATATAATTCAATGAATATTGTTACTTGTTTATTTCTTAGAGTGTGTATATTGTTATTTCATATTGTTTATTTTATTATTGTATAGTGCAATATGTCCAGTATATTGTATACTGTACTATAATATATTCCTTTAGTATAGTATAATATTTATTATAATATAATAATAATAATAATTATACTATTTTATTTTATTTCCTGTATAGTGTAATATTTATATTATGGTGTAATATCCTAGTATAGATTAATATTCATATTTATATTTGCATTTTTATTCTGTTACATTGATCTGTGTGGTCTTTGCTGCTGTAACACTGCAATTTGTCCATTGTGGGACTAATAAAGGTTTATCTTATCTTATCCTAAAAGCTTGTATAGGTGACTAAAAACCGCCAGCTCCCACAACTGAAGAGCGGACATAGACAGCATTTTACTTGAGTTAGGCATAGCATGAGAACTCCCATCCCTCCACTGACTTTTTTTTATTGTTTTGGTGTTGTACACAGTTCTTCTATTCCTTGGAACCACAAACAGATTCCCTAATAATTGTGGGAGAGGAACGAGACATTTTTTATTTTTACTGGCGAAAGGCAATTTTAGATTTCTTATCTGTTAAAGCACATCTGCTGCTCACCCACATCATCATTACCATTCTTTTTTTAAATTACGTTTTTTGTTGCAGACCTATTTCATACTTTTTAGGTTTACTTGTTTGAGTCGGTACTCTGAAGTGGTAAGCAATTCCTCCCTGTTTTACTGGGGTATAAATATGAGGTGTCATAGCAATGATCTGCAAAGAAAGTTGTAGAGCTGCACAAATCTGTCAACAAGAAAATGTCTCAAAAGTTCATAACGCCAGTAAGATTCAAAGAGATAGATCAAATGAAGAATTTATATATATATATATATATATGCCATATATGCTCGTTATGATCGTAAATCTATGGTAATCTTATTTATTTATTTTTATTATTTTCACACCATCAACACAAGACATGAAAAAAAAATGCAAAGGAAAATTTAAAAAGAATGTGTCAGGGCATGTTAGAAACCTATTTAGGCTTCCATAACTAACACTCCCAAGAGCAGAAAGAATTATATATGAATAATAAAAAAATTACCAGTACATTTCAAGAGTTGGTATACTAAAATTTCACATTAGAAAAAATGTTAAAAAATGCAGAGACATATTAGCAGTTAATAAATCAAATCGGACGTTTTGTCAGCAGGACAAATATAAGTATTTTCTCATATACAGACAATGGTGCAACAGAATCCTTTAAATTAATATTTTCTTTCCATAAATATTACGATACCTGAAAAAAAACTGACCAGGAATGTTTTCCATAAAGGACGATAAAGATTCTCAGCCCGTCTTGTGGAGTAAGAGTGACATTGGGAATTATTAACAAAATAATGCCTAAAGCTGGATGGTAAATCAGTATTTTTTTATATAAATTAAAATATAAATATACATACTTGGAGAACCTAATATCAAAAATAGACAACAACTGCAACTAAGAGAAGAGCAGTCGGTGTATCCGATTTGGATAAAGTTTTTCTGCAACGGAAATATTTTGTGTAGATAAATTGAAAAAAGTACATGTCCAGACAATATTACATTAGGTTAAGTATGGATAAATTATACTGTAATATAATGGCAGACGTCTTATTTTTTTTAGGATCCCAAGAGATTTAGTGACCTTTCTGTAGACAAAACCAACCTCATCTCGTCATCCATCACACTACATAAGAAACATGTCGTTGAATTTCTTAATTCGAAAAAAACATCAGCTTGTTAGTTTCTTTTAAGAAACACAGATTTCCCATTTTAAGATTGCAATTCCACATCATATATCAAAATTGTGACTTTGCTGATTAGGTTTTACTGCAATGAAATACAATGATATCGATTTCCTGACTTAGTTAAAAACTTCTGGTTAAATATAATACAGGATATGTGATTAAAGCATTAGAATTGTTAAAAGCTTTGAAACCGTCCTATAACGACAAAGAACAAAATCAAAATGAGCAGCTAGCCGCATTGAATGCTTTGTTTTTATTTTTATATATATATATTTATATTTATGGTCTATGCCAAGACTGGTAAAAACCATTCAGTTATTTCTCGTAGCAGATAAGTGTTAATTTTCTGTGCGAGTGAATGAGAGTAAGTGAGATAAACCCGCCCGCTTTGAAAGACTAGCCTATTATGTTTTTTTGGGAGCAAATACGTATTTCTCATAAAAGCGGTTTTGATTGTGTGCCTAAAACACAGAGACGAAAAAAGATAGACAAGGAAGACAGGTCATGCAGTAACGGAAGGTATGCACTATTATCAGTGCAATTGTTTATGTTCATTGCACCCCTAGGCGGCCCAGAGGCTACTGAGTCCCAAGAACCAAACACAGAGAGGTGATGTTTGCCGCAAGCACTGGCTTACAGAGGGGGCCACCATACCACAGGACTGGAAGTATGGGGCAGGGGCAGGACACATGTCGCGTCTGAGTTTGGCCAGCCCGATGGGAAGGGCGAAGTGCAGCGCCGGGACAGGTGGTATGGTAGCAAAGGACCGCCAGCCGGCAATTTTAACCCATGTAGGCCACAACCTGGTTGACCCTGCCCCCCTCGCCAGACCCCCATAAAACTAATCGAGCCACCTTTCTGTGACAGCAACCCAAAAGTGCTGGAGGGGTGAGTGAAAAACTCACCGTGAAAATAGGGCGTGAAAAATAGGAGTCCTAGGAGTTTTGAGAAACACTGAGAACTTTTTTCGGAGTCAGCGAGGCCCATTTTATTCATAATGCATTGTGAATGTTTGTTCTGTGTAGAGTTTTATATCGGATGAGTTGTAAATTTGTGTTCTTTGTCATTGAGAATACATTTTTACAAATTTGGTCCCAGGAGTCTGGGGATTGGTGGAAGAGTGAAGTCTTTTTCCCATTTTGAGATGAGTGAACTTATCGAGTTTGTGATTTAGAGCAGTTCATATAACCTAGAGAGAATTTTTCTAGATGTTTGATATATCGTTGTGATCTCTTTCTCAGCTGTGGTTGGTTGTAAAGGAGTCTGAAACAATGGAAATATTTTTTTAATTTTGCTTTTCAGTTGTATGTAGTGAAAGAAATTTCCATCTCTTAAAACCCAAATTTATGAAAGAAGTCGGCAGATGACTTAAGTTTATTATCTTCAAAGTAGTGATGGAGTAATGTGATTCCTTTCTGTTACCATGAACCAAAGTGGAGACAATATACAGGGATCGGATGTGAGGTTTGTAATCTTGAGTGTATTCCACCCTGCGGACAGATTGGAAGATATCAGAAGATTTTGGAAACAGCTGTGGCGTTTAATGGATGTCGTAATAGAGGGGGATCTGAGAGGTTAATGCTGTCACAGTCTATCTTATATTTCAGTCCAAGACATGTGGGCTTCAGATGCGTGAATCCATCTGACATGATATTGGAGCTGATTAGCTATATTTTAATACAAAAGATTTGGTGCATCTAAAAATCATGTATCTTTTCTTTTTATGAAAGGTTGCAAGACTGATTCTTTTTTTTTTTAAATGGAATCACAGAAAAGAACAATTGATTTGGGGTTAAATCGTCATTTTGATGGTGCCTCTACGTCCCAATAAAGATATTATTCCAGCGCTTCAGGTCACCGCTGTTATGAACCAGAAGTGGAGTGAAGTTCCAGCTCTGATAGCTTGGGGGAGATGTTCTTTGCGAGGTGTTTGATATCACCTGTAGGGAAAGACAAGTGTGTTTCTTGGTCTGCAGGATTGCATGAATTCTCTGTTACCAGAAGTGATATTGGTTTTGACCATTTGATAGAGTAATCTGACATAGCTATCTGAATAGCTCCCCAGCTCTTTGCCCATGTATTGGAGTTTACCCCAGTGGATGAAAGGGTTGCTTCCCTGCGCCTTCGGGTTGGGGAATGGGTCCTGACTGTTGTGTGTGCCTATGCGCCAAACAACAGTTCAGAGTACCCACTCTTTTCTGGATTCCTTGGAACGGGTGCTGGAAAGCGCCCCGACTGGGGACCCCTACTGGGAGACTTCAATGCACATGTGGGCAATGACAGCGAGACCTGGATTGGCGTGATTGGGAGGAACGGACTGCCTGATCTGAACCCTAGTGTTGTTCAGTTATTGGACCTCTGTGCTAGTCACAGTTTGTCCATAACGAACAACATGTTCAAACATAAGGGTGTCCACCACTGTTTATGGAGTGGATGGGGACTTGCTGACCTCCACTGAAAGTTATCGGGCAGCGGAAGGAATACTTTGGGGATCTCCTCAATCCTACCAACATGTATTCCTAGGGGGAACCTAGGGGGATGACTTGGAGGTGGGTCCGCTCATCACTGGGGCTGAGGTTAGGCTGGGGCTGTTAAACAACTCTGCTGGGGCAGCGCCTCGGGGATGGATGAGATCCGCCATGAATATCTTAAAGCTCTGGATGTTGTCGGGCTGTCATGGCTGACACGCCTCTGCAACATTGCGTGGACATCGAGGGCAGTGCCTCTGGAGTGGCAGATTGGGGTGGTGGTTCTCCTTTTCAAAAAGGAGGACCAGAGGACGTGTCCCAACTATCGGGGGATCACAGTCCTCAGCCTCCCTGGGAAGGTCTACGCCAGGGTACTGGAGGGGAGAGTCTGGTCGATAGTCGAACCTCGGATTCAGGAGGAACAATGCGGTTTTCGTCCTGGTCGTGGAACCCTCAGCTCTATACCCTCTAGAGCTTAGCAGCTCTAGAGGGTATAGGGCTCTTGGGCTATACCCAGGGCTATACCCAGGGCTATCATAACTCACTCTATAGAGTGAGTGATGCTGCAAAGCTCACCTTGAGTGATGCTGAAAAGCTGGTCCACGCGTTCGTCTCCTCCCAACTGGATTACTGTAACGCAGTTTTCATCGGGGCCCTGATAAAAGTCTTCAAAGACTACAGTATGTTCAAAACAGGGCTGCAAGGATCCTGATGAGAGTTTGTAAACAAGAACACATCACCCCCGTTCTTCATTCCCTTCATTGGTTTCCCATCTCCACCAGGATTGATTATAAGATCTCTCTCCTCACTCACCAGTGCATCCATGGTAACGCACCCCCCTACCTAAAAGAACTAC
>VRLP01008638.1:0-5000 GCA_009660295.1 Lophius piscatorius
TGATGCTGCTATGATGCTAGTATGATGCTATGATGCTGCTATGATGCTGCTATGATGCTACTATGATGCTACTATGATGCTGCTATGATGCTAGTATGATGCTGCTATGATGCTGCTATGATGCTAGTATGATGCTATGATGCTGCTATGATGCTGCTATGATGCTAGTATGATGCTATGATGCTGCTATGATGCTGCTATGATGCTGCTATGATGCTACTATGATGCTGCTATGATGCTGCTATGATGCTAGTATGATGCTATGATGCTGCTATGATGCTGCTATGATGCTACTATGATGCTACTATGATGCTGCTATGATGCTAGTATGATGCTATGATGCTGCTATGATGCTGCTATGATGCTGCTATGATGCTAGTATGATGCTATGATGATGTTACGAGGATGCTGCTGTGATGCTGTAGACAGGAGGAAAGAAGGAGCCTGTTGACCTTCAGAGGAGGACCACTTATCTGGAGTTGGTCCATCGAGGACAAAGGAGAAGCATTTCTTCATCCCAGCAGGCTGGTGATCGGAGATGATCCAGATCTGCTCTGAGGACCAGAAGAAGCTCCAAAGGTTCTTTGTGGTCCAAGAAAGTTTATTAGCTCCAGAAGGTTCTTCTCCTCGTATCGTTTTTGAGATTAGCTTCTATGTCTGTTTGCATAAATGAGCTCTTTCTTCTCCATGTTCTGCAGGCTCCCCTTCTCCTCACAGGTGTGTCTCATTTACAACCTCCTCTTCCTCCTCCTCTCTCCTGGCGGGTTCATCTGAGACGTTGTTCAGGGCTTCTCCTGCTACAGGCTGATTTTCAGGAGGTCTGGGGACCACCGAGAGCTTCTATTGATCAACAGCCGGGCCGCTGCTGGGCGTCAGAACGGACCCCTGGTCTGGTTCTGGTCTTCGGACTCGCTGGAGTATCTGGTTGAGTCCGGGGGGATTTCGGTTGGATTCTGCTTTGTTAACAAACTACATTTGTTACGTCATTTTTGTGTCTCTGCGAAGTTTCATCAATTTAACTTTAACCGATTCAGTTTAAACATCGGGTTTAAGGAGGCCGACGGGAAAATATAAAACACCTCAGCAGCATCAGGAAAACACGCCGCAAACACAACATCACAACAGAAGTGTTTCCAGAGGACGCTTGATACCAGACCACCTCCACCTTTTCTCCCTCGCCTCCACGTTTGTGAGGACGCATCAGTTCTGTAACAAAAGTGAAGGTGTTTGTTTTGGAGGGTGAATCCCATCTTTCCCTCCGATCAAAGCGGCGGCCATGTTGTTGTGGCCGGCGACCATCCCTCACGTCATTGGCCCAATGAAATGCTGTGTTCATTAGACCATTGATCAACTAGTCTCATCCTGTCACAGGAGTGTAGCTGGCCCGCGCACCCACCTCCACCTCCACCTCCACCTCCACACACACACACACACACACACACACTCACACACACACACCTCTGCGCTGAGACACCGGGCTGGTAAGTGGGGTCAGAGGGGGCTTGTAGTAATCCATCTAACCAGCGTGACAGCGGCAGCTAATAAATCACTTATTCATCGTTTAATCCATCGTCTGTCGCCACCAAACTCCCACCAAACAATGCCTTCATGGAACTCTCTCCTCCGAGGGGGAGCAACCCCACCACCACACGGACAGGTGGGCCTCAGCGCCGAGCTGCAAACACGGCGTGAGGGATAAATGGGACTATTGAAGGTGAGTGGAAGAGAATCCGTTCAGAACTTTTGATCTTATTTCCTTTTGAACGGATTCAAACCAACAATTTCTTAAAAAGAATATTGAAAAATCGGAGAGAATGTTATTGTGTAGGCCACACCCCTTTTATGCCGGTGGAACTTTCTCATTGGTTATCACTACTGAATGGTTCCACTTTTCCCTGAGGTCCGTCTGACACCCAGATGAGGGCTTGAATCTGAAACGGGTCGGAGGTTGTGATTAATAGGTCCAAAGATCCCACCAAACAATGTTAAGGCGCTTTAGCTGTTTTTAACGAGTCATCGATTCATCTACATTCATGGTTTTGGACACATTCAAAATGTGTGTGTGCTATCTCTATATCTATATCTATCTCTATATCTCTATCTCTATACTCTATATCTATCTCTATCTCTATATCTATCTCTATATCTCTATCTCGATCTCTATCTCTATCTCTATCTCTAGCTCTATATCTATCTCTATCTCTAGCTCTATCTCTAGCTCTATATCTATCTCTATCTCTAGCTCTATCTCTATCTCTATATCTATATCTATCTCTACCTCTATATCTAAATCTATCTCTATATCTATCTCTAAATCTATCTCTATCTCTATCTCTATATCTATATATATCTATATCTCTATCTCTATCTCTATCTCTATCTCTATCTCTATATCTATCTCTGTATCTATCTCTATCTCTATCTCTATCTCTATCTCTATCTCTATCTCTATCTCTGTATCTATCTCTGTATCTATCTCTATATCTATATCTATATCTATATCTATATCTATCTCTATATCTGTATCATCTCTTTATCTAGATCTATAGAGATAGATAGATGTTTAAAAAAAAAGAATTCCTCGTGTCGATTATTCGACATCTGGAAATCTGGATGTCCCACTGAAACGTTACCTGTTGACTGATCGGCTCTTAAACGAGGTCCAATGAGATATTTGACCAGAACCGAAGACGTTTGGCGAGGGGGAGTTTTTACAGTGCGGTGTGACTCTTCAGACAACAGCAGCGTTTAAGTTCCTTCTCCACGTTGTTCACTGGAGTAGAACAAACCCCCTCCTGTCGGCCCTCTTGAGTTAAAGCTCCTCTGCGGACCCTCCTCCTTCCAGCCGCCGCTCCTCCTAATTCCTGCTCCTCCTCCGGAGCCTCGTCTCACCTGACACCGGGGAGGACGGCTGAAGGAGGCAAAGAAGGGAGGGGGAAGGAAAGGAAGCGACCGATGCTACGGTTTAATTACTCTGGTGGGGGAACCGCTGGACCCGGTCCAGCAGACAGCGCCGACTTAGAAGCAACCCAGTTACACATTTTCTCTTTCTGTCCTGTTACATCGATCGCAGCAACAATCATCAACGTTCTTAAGACGGAAAGAGGAAATTAAACTTGTATCAATCCAGCCGGATCCATCGCCGCAGACCGAGCAGAACCGATACAGAACCGATACAGAACATCATGAGCTGAGAACGGGCTGAAAAAGCTTCAGTCCGTCCAGAAACGTAAGAAAAAAATAGAATAACAAACAGAAATGAAGAATCAAGTTAAAAAGAAAGAAGTAAGAAATAAAAGTATTTGATAATCTGAGCTGGTTAATTGACTCATTTATTATTTTAATGTTATTAATGCAATATTTCCGCATAATGTAAAAAGTATAAATGAATTGTTGAAGTTTAATTGATTTTATAGACATGAAAAAATAAAAAATAGGTTCTTAAATTCATATAATATATTATGTAAATGTAGGACCATGAGATTCAAACATTTCTATATAATTTATTCGTTTGTTAGTTATTTGTTGTTTTTAAAGTATGTGACGACTTAATAAACAAAAATATGTCATTTGAATCAAGTAAAAAAGTCTAATTAAAGTTTTTTAAAGAAAATAGATTTTACCAAAATGTTGATCTAATCCAAAAAAATGTCTCTTCCCTCCGCCGCAACCTCCTTCTTCCCTACGCCGCAACCTCCCTCTTCCCTACGCCTCAACCTCCCTCTTCCCTACGCCGCAACCTCCCTCTTCCCTACGCCGCAACCTCCCTCTTCCCTACGCCGCAACCTCCCTCTTCCCTACGCCGCAACCTCCCTCTTCCCTACGCCGCAACCTCCTTCTTCCCTCCGCCGCAACCTCCTTCTTCCCTACGCCGCAACCTCCCTCTTCCCTACGCCGCAACCTCCTTCTTCCCTCCGCCGCAACCTCCTTCTTCCCTACGCCGCAACCTCCCTCTTCCCTCCGCCGCAACCTCCCTCTTCCCTCCGCCGCAACCTCCCTCTTCCCTACGCCGCCACCTCCCTCTTCCCTCCGTTGACTTTGCTAACAGACAAGAGGAGTACATAAGATAATTGCTCGCCTCTCTCTGGCATCCCCTCGTCTCTGTGATTGAAAGTCAGTGGGTTAAAAACATGAGTAAGAGGTTAACGGTAATAAAAATAGCTATTAAGCATATATTCCCTTCCGATGTGTCACTCGGAGAGAGGGAGGGAGGTAGAGGGCGAGCGAGGAGGAGGGAGGGATACTGGCACCTAATTACAAGGAGCGCACTTGGCTGCTTTTATCAGTAATTGGACTATATAGCCCTTCATTATAATTTACTTTCTCCCCCAAACTGTGATAATGCAGACAAGCAGAACTGAGTGGGCCTGTTAGTGGCCCAGAAACTGACACCAGTTAATGGTTAATTATAATGACTAAATTAAAGGAGTGGCGGCGAGCCGGCCGCCGATGAAGCCGGCCGCCACTTCATTTCACAGGATCGCTTTTATCGGACAGAACTCACGACATGACTCCACAAATGAAGGAGACGAAGGTGAAGAGCAGGAAGAGTGAGGAGGGTCCGGGAAGATGAAGAACAAGTAAGGATTTATTCATGCGGTTCTGTGCGGCGCCGGTCGCGTGTCCAGGCATTAAAGGAACATTAATTGTTTTTTTTCAGACGGAGATTGAAACCCGGGTGGAAACATATTTCCATTCAACACAAAATACATCTGGTTTTTAAGCAATTACTGTCCGCAGGAAGAAACACGGCGGAGGACAAAGAGACGCCGATGTTTCGGTGGACGGCCGGAGATGAACACACAGGCAATCAGAACCTTCTAGTGTAGACCAGACCCGGAGCGGCCGGACCAGACATGACCAGAACAGAGAAAAGAATCGCCACACGAGAATTCATCGGACTCTGGCGATATTTGTCCTTCTACTAGAGACATGAGGGACAAAGTCCTCAAAGGTCAGAAAACAAGGCCCGAATCTACCCGACCCGTCCCCTCTAAGAC
>VRLP01008638.1:12500-15916 GCA_009660295.1 Lophius piscatorius
TTCTTTGAAAATGCGGCGGGGAGCCTTGAAGAACACGTGTCCGTGTTTGGAGGAAGATGTGGCGGCGGTTGAACGGCGGCGGTTTGGGATGAAGAGCTGATGTACATTTGAACCAATTTACTTCATTCTGCCATCGCGGCGGATGATTGACAGATCAAGACTGTCGGCAGAAGGAGTCATACGTGTTTATTTCTTTATTTGTTTGTTTCTCAGCGACGCCAGAGAGGAAGTTAAGTTTTAAACGGTTCAAAGTGAATTCCACATGAGGAGTAAATCAGTGGAAAACATCAGATGTCACTCCTGATTCTGCAACGTGAGAGGAGAGAGATCCTGAAGCCTCCGCCGGTTCTGGTTCTCCTGTCGAGTCCAGCCCACAGAACCTCCTTTCTTACAGAGCGTTCTAAAGTCAAACAGGAAGTAATCATCTACACTTTAAAACGTCCAAAAATCATCATTTCATCGAAATTAACTTAAAGGTGCAGCGCGTAAAAAATGTTCCAGACATTCTTACACTCCAAAATATGTCCCACCTACAATTTAAGATTTAGCTTTTTTAATCTATTCATTCATTTAACCAAGATTTCCAAGCATTTGATTATGTAACGTTAAGATAAACAAACTAATAACAAATAGAGAGAGAGAGAGACAGAGAGAGAGACAGAGAGAGAGAGAGAGACAGAAAGAGAGAGGGAGAGAGAGAGAGAAACAGAGAGAGAGACAGAGAGAGAGAGAGAGAGACAGAGAGAGAGACAGAGAGAGACAGAGAGAGAGACAGAGAGAGGGGGAGAGAGAGAGAAACAGAGAGAGAGAGACAGACAGAGAGAGAGAGAGAGAGAGAGACAGAGAGAGAGACAGATACAGAGACAGAGAGTGAGACAGATACAGAGACAGAGAGTGAGACAGAGAGAGAGACAGAGAGAGAGAGAGAGACAGAGAGAGGGAGAGAGAGAGAGACAGAGAGAGAAAGACAGACAGGGACAGAGAGAGAGAGAGAGACAGAGAGAGAGAGAGAGAGAGAGAGAGAGAACTTCATTGATTTTTGAAAAATATGTGTCTGAAATCTACATTTCATGCCAGCAGAACCACCAGAGAGACGGACCACTACTCTAAAGATCCACACCGACAGCTGCGACCTCTGAACTTGTTCTTCCGTTTACATAAAACCTCATCATCATCCTCGTCATCATCCTCGTCATCAGGTGTCTGTAATGATATTATATTTACACTGTGGACCATTTGAGCTCTAACTCAACATTTTTAAAGTCAGACTGAGATTTTTTAAAAGCATTATAATCACCAAAGGACTCACCAAAACAACAACAACAACAACAACAACAACACACTAAACCCACAGCAGCAGTAATCGTTGTGTTATTGTTGGATCTGCACCTTCACACCTTTAATTGGCTTCTTCACATCTGGTGGTCTGATAACAGCTGTGATCTGTGGACGTCAAGAGGAGGAGGAGGAGGAGGAGGAGGAGCTCCGGCACATGACCAGGCTGTCGGGGGTTAAAGGTCAAGATCTGACTCTGAATTCCACTGAGTATGTCATTTAATGAATTTATATATTACTACATATTTAAACCACCACCACACTTACACCTCCACCTCCGCTAGCTCACGATAACTTTACTTGTTTGGATCATTAGCGAGTATGCTAAGCTAAGCTAGCTGTATTCAAAGTCAAAGCTCACCTGCTGGATGAGTAAAACTCATTATTATGAGTTCTTGTAGAAGTTCGGAGGGTTAAACAGATTCCGATGAAAAACAGAAATATAAGAAATTAGCATAACCATATATATTTATACAGATATTTATATATATGTGTGTATATATTGATTAATGCTAACGTTGGCCGATGTGGACGAAACTAGAATTAGTTATCTGGTTCTGGTTTTACCAGACCTGGCCACGCCCACAAAGCCCTGGCCACACCCACATAGCTCTTCCTTACTACCTCTTCTATGGGTTTCAGATCTTTAGCTCTTACGATATAAGGATCCTTGGATCCGAAACCCAGATACGAGTCCAGAAGCACCAGAAGAGTCCTGGTGATTCTGGACTTTACGCATCAGACAAGAAGATTAAATGTAAAACGTTCTGGACTCTCTTCATTCAGTGTTGGCGGGCTTTAAACCAGTGGTCTCCGTCTCCAGGTCCGATCTCTGAATAGTTTTCATGCTTCCTCAATCATTCCTGTTTGTTAAGGGAATGAAAGAATGAAAGAAATCCATTAAAAATGAACTTTCTTCTTCTCTATCGTTCATCTCAAGTTGACACTAATGGTCTCTAGCAGCGGAGTGGGGGGCCGTGGGGGGTTGGGGGGGCGTGGTTTGGGGGGTCTGTTAGGACAGCTGTCTTTTAAAAGAGAATAAACGTTAGTGATCGCTGTTAAAACTCTGCTATTAATCTGCAGAGGCTGAATAGGCTAATGAACACGCGGCCGGTAAACCTGTCCGTCTCTTTACCAGCCTCTTCAGCGGGGGGTCAGGGGTCAAATGTCTTAATGCTGCATGTGTGGGAGGGGCCGACGAGGTGTCTGTCAGCTGGTTGGGGAGGGAGCAGAGAGAGAGAGGAGAAGGTAAGACGTAAATATGCTGTTTGCTAAAGAGAGGATGGCGGTTCAGACCCAACAACCTCCTGAACATAGTAAGATTCACCTTCTCCACATCCTGTCCCTCAACGCCGCGTGGTTCTGATGTCCACCTCTGATTCCTCTCAGACCTGTTGGTTCTGCTCCATGTGAATCCGGACTCACAACATTCTCTTATTGTCAAAAATGACACAATCGCTCGCCACCACCGGAACGGCACCCGCCGCATCGCCTCTCTCTCTCTCCCTCTCTCTCTCTCCCTCTCTCTCTCTCACACACTCTCTCTCTCTTTAAGGGTCTCTAATTGATTCGGGGGGCGGGTGATAAAGATGGATGTCAGTCCGCCTTGACTGTGACACCAAGAGAGTGGCGCCGGCGTCATGTGACAGAAGACGGCAGCCCGTTACGGCGGCGCAATCAAATATCCGTCGCATCCGGACACGCTCATTATTTATTCATGCTAATACAAGTATATTAAAGAAGCTAAACAGGGTTAGCCCCCCATCACTCACGGAGGGAATCAGCCGCAGCATTCATCAGAGCCGGGGTACGAGTCCCCTCGGCCAAGTCACGCCGCTCCTACCACACGCTAACTGACAGACCGCCGCCGATAATGGGCGCTGATTTGTATGCGAAGGGATGCTGATGTCATTTCTTTATGCTTAGTTTACAAATAATACAGAATATGAGACGTGAGCGTCAAGAGTTTCCCCCGAAAACACACACACACACACACACACACATACACACACACACACACACACACACACACACACACACACACACACACACACACACACACACACACACACACACACACA